>JAULAV010002643.1:0-25007 GCA_030789695.1 Scilla litardierei | reverse complement strand
TCAAGAAAGGTCGATCACCTGTATACTGCTCTCTTCGTCATCTATCTCTCCTGAAGTGGCTGCTGAACTCATGCCCGAATCAGAAAGAACAACTAAACCCATATGAAGCTCTGACCAAATTTAGAAAATTAACCGGGAATAATGAAAAAATAAACTGAAAAAATAAAATAAAATAAGAACAAGAAAGAAAGGAAGGAAGAAAAAGAATAATTAAGTAGATGAAAAATACCATTTTTAAGAGGTGTTCCATGCTCCTCCTCTGACATGGTCGGTGCATCTGAATCATGATAAGGGAAAGGAGAGGAATCAAGAAATTAACTGACTGACTGAGTGAGTCCCATAAAGGGGAATTAGAAAATGAGATCTTTTCCAGGGTTTATGTTGTAGGACACGATACCATTCAAAGGACGAGGAGTGAGTCCCTCTTTCATCGTTTCGGAATTGGATCTATCTCCTGAAATTAATAGAAGATGATGATGAAAATGAAAATTAATTTGAGAAATTAGGGTTAGGGTAAAATTGAAAATATTGAGAGAGAAAGAGAGCGCGCAAGAGACCTTGATGTTGTTGTTGAGAAATATTGACGTCACCCATCGATCCGTCTTCTTCTTTGTATCTGTTTTAATCTGAGATCGGAGAATCGGGGAAGAGAGAAAGAGAGAGAGAGGGAGTAGGAGAGAGAGGGAGAGCTACAACGGTCATATGGGGGACGGTGCTCGTTAAGTTTAGTTTTAAAGAAGGGGCAGCGGCGTTTTAATTTTTGAATTTGGGATTCAAATCGACCGTTGATGTTATGGGCACTGACTCCATCCGACGGCCATGAATAGCTACCCATTACGGCTTAACGCCCTAGGTCCAGAGGAATGTTTTTATCACCAAAACATTACATTGGCGGATTATAATGAAATTATGAAAATAAGTATAATGGGTATGAGATACAGGTTTAAGCCTCATATACAACATCGAAACCTTCACTCGTGTATGTATATAATTTTTGGATGATCGAGATTGTTTACGGGTGTTTTCTCATCACAGGATCGTTGACCGTCGGTTTGATGATCAACGTGGTCAAGGGGTCGGTTGGGATCCCTTGGTTCCTCCGAGTGTGCGTGTTCTCGACGACGGGGCCCCACTTTGGCTCAGGAAGCGGGTCGCTTGGTAGGTTGAGGGCCTCGGTCAGTGGGGTGCAGAGAGGTAGTGTCGGCCCGCGCTGAGGGGTAGCCTCGGCGCCTCGGCTCAGCTTCTTCCTGGACAGACAAAGAAAGTCGTCAGGGGGGCCAGACATTGGTTCCGGCCAAGTCCCCTCCGATGCCTAAGTCAGAATGGATCTGATTGATACTCAGCGGGATCGGTGCGGCTCGCAAAAGATACCGGAACGCGTATTCTCGGCCCGAGCTATAGGAGGGAAGATAATGGGGAAAGCAAGGTCGTTTTTTGGGGAATACCTCCGTTGCAGGTGTCGGGGATTCGATCCCTTTCTTCGTTCGTGCCCCTGCCCCTATATAGGAATTCCCACCCCCCACGATCACTGTGTCTTCGTGCCCTCTTCTTCCGCCCCCATGATCCGCCTCCTTCTGGGTGCCTTTATGCGCCATCAAGGTGGATTAATGAGGTCCCTTAATGGCCATTAAGGGAGAGCGTTTTGGGGAACGGTTAGCTCCCCCAGTCATGGGCTGACTGGGAACACATCCGATCGTGGGTGATCTGATGTAGGGCTTCTACGGGGGCCTTCGCTGGTCGGCCCATCACTCTTTTTGGAGAACCTACTTCTTCCCGTGTGGGCTTGGGCAGCCCGCTTTTGGGCCTCTCTAAGATAGTCGTATCAATTGTCCCCATCGCCCGGGCCGTTCGGATTCTGCCGGTTTGGTTTGGGCGATGTGACTTCTGTGGATTTTGAGAGGCACATCAGTCGAGACCAATCCATTAAATGGTGGCCATCATGAAGCGGCCCGTTTGAACTTCCCTGAGTGCAGAATTCCAAACGCCGCTTGTCCCCCAGATGCTGCCACGCGCTCTCCTTCAGACGGTCCTGATTCTGAGACTGATCTTCATCTAAAGACGTCAGCCTTCCGAGTTTCGATTCTTTCGTGCCTTCCTTCCCGACTCTGATCTTGCAAGCTCCTTCGAACCCACCTTCATCTTTCTTCCTTCGGATTCCTTCTAAGGTAACTCTCTTTCTTTCTTCTTGTCACGTTCGCTTTGCCTCATGGCGACACTTAGAATAGGTGGTTTCACGTCGGGGGCCAGGGTTCCCCCGTCGCCCGAGTCTGGTGAGCCCCGTCTTCGAGACCTGATGTCCCCTTGGCAACACGACCCGTTCCGGACAAGGGAAAGGGTTTGCTTTTTGTGGACCCGATTGGAGACGATGTGGGTCGGGCGGCAGAAAGGTTCGACGTTCCCCCGGTGGTCCTTGGGTCGTCGTCCATGGTCCCCTTCTCGAAGGTGGCAGAGATCTGGGAGAAGTATCTGTGCCATCCGTATGACGTCCGGTTCCTTTCAGCAACGAAAGGATTTGCTTTCCACGGAGTAGGGAGGTCGGCGTTTACGTCGAGATGTTTCGCCTGGGACTCCGCTTCCCCCTTCATCCCTTCATCATCTAGGTCATGGAGTTCTTGATGGTGGCCCTGTGCCACCTGTTTCAGAGTGTTTTCTCACTACAGTATCGTTGACCGTGGACTGCCCGGTCAACGTGGTCAAGGGGCCGGTTAGGGTCCCTTGGGTGTGTCGAGCGCGTGTAGACGTGACGCGAATCAGAGATGTAGTCGAAGCAGAGCATGTCAGCTGGACCGGGTCTGGATCCTTGGCCTCTGGGGAGCTGAGGGGAAGCCTCGGCCCGGTGTGGGGTGCTCGGCCTCGGACGGTCGGACGACGAGGGGAAGCCTCGGCGCCTTGGCTTGACGTGCAACTGACGCGGAGCTGAGGGGAGGCCTCGGCTCGGATGGGTGCGCTCGGCCTCGGTCGATCGGACGACGAGGGGTAGCCTCGGTCGTCTCGCTTGATGCGCGGCCGGCGTGGAGCTGAGGGGAAGCCTCGGCTCGGATGGGTGAGCTCGGCCTCGGTCTCTCCTGGCGTCGAGGGATGGCCTCGATGCCTTGGCTGATGCTTGATGGCGTTCGCCTGGTGTCGAAGGGAAGCTTCGGCACTTGGATCTAACGTCTTCCTGAACAGACGAGAACACTCGTCAGGGAGGCCGGATGTAACGACTGGTTTTCATGAATCTGGATTTATTATATTATAATATATGTTTTGGAGGATTTTCTCCTCATGTGTGGTTTTCGTCTCCGTAACTTTCATTTTCGATCGTTTCGTAGTGTTTTCTCGTTTCTTCCTTAGGATCGTCGATTTCAAAGTATGTCATTCGTGACGGGCTTCATAACGGTCGTATCTTACTGTTAGATCAAGCCTAGGAGTCTTAGGAATCGATCCCGGAGCTCCGCGCTCCGTATCGGAACTTTTGGTGCTTATTAGCCGGTGTAAGAAGGGGCACCGACAGACTAGATGACGATCCAGTCGGTCGGCAAACCTTCTTGAACCGACTAGTTGGCTTTCTAAATTATTCTGGAGTTACTGTTTATCGTTAGTCGGTCTAAGAACGTTGGTTGACCGACTAGGTTGCAAACTAGTCGGTCAGCAATGCTTCTTTAACCGACTAACTCTTCAACTATTTTTGACACTAGTTACTGTTTACTCTTAGTCGGTCTAAGAACGTTCATCGACCGACTAGATGTCAAACTAGTCGGTCAGTAGTTGTTCTTGGACCGACTAACTCTTGGTTTAGGTTTTCGACTGGAGTTACTGTTTACACTTAGTCGGTCTGCGTTGTTCAATCGACCGACTAGATCTCAAACTAGTCGGTCAGCAGTTGGTCTTTGACCGACTAAGCAGTGCAGAAAACCCTAGTTTTGCCCTAGCCGCCACCAAACTCTATAAATACCCCTCCAAACGTTTTCTTCTCCTCCCTCACGACCTAAAACCCTAATTTCTCACCCATTGAGCCCCCATCTTCCTCAAGCCATTGATCCTTCATCCCAAGCTCATCCTCCATCATCCAAACCCTCCCACCACTCATTCCACCTCTCATCTTCCCCAAATCTCCATCAAATCCCCAAAATCCCCCAAAACCCTATTTCTCCAAACTTCTCCAATCATTTCCAGATCTGAACCCTAGGTTCCCCGGAGCGTTTCTTCCGTCGCCGTGGTTGCTCGGCGTTATTCTCCTGTTCTCTTCACGGTAATACTCGATTCCTTTAGTTTTAGCATAACCCCCATTGACATGTGTGAAACCCTAATAAAATGGATTATTAGAAAGTTAGGATTCTAATAAGAAATCGATTTAGAATCATTGTTCTAATGATTGTTTTGCCATAACAGCGATCTATTCCGTAGTTAGCTTGTGACGATCTTCATTGCTCGTCAACCCCGGTATCAGGCAAGTGAAACTTGCTATCTCTTGATTTGGGCCATGTCTTAGGCCACTTACCTTGATTTAGCGTAAAAGAGACTAAACGGTGAAAGGATAGCCGTTTAGACGCCATTGACCTAGCTTGACAACGAAGCTTGGTCCGTCACCCTCATCATGCTTGTATGTCACGTTTACTTTAAATTAACGGTACGCGAATATGTTCATGTCATTGCATTTTACCTGTCACGTTTAAATTCGATTAACGGTACGCAAATATCTGTTCCTGGCATTGCATAGTGATTATTTATTGTGATTGCGTAGCACACGCTACAACATTATATTCCTGGCTCGTGTTCCAGAAGCGAGCTCAGTTAGTTGGAAGCCCCAACGCTCGACACATATGGGTGGGGTAAGAGATAAGCGGACTGAGCCCCGAGTTGGCCTGATCCGCCACTCCGTCCAGCAGGTGGACTCTCTAGTGCACAAGTGATTAATAGTGATAGAGATAAGCGGCCTGAGCCACGAGCTGGCCAGCAGGTGGACTCTCTATGCACTAAGTGATAAACAGTGATAAGTGAATAGTGATTAGTGAATTGGTAGCTTTGGCTACATAGTGCGTGCTTGCCTCTCTTTTAAACGGTTGCATCATACTTAACTGCCATGTCATTGCTTAACATTACAAGTGCTAGGTTGTTAGTTACTTTCAGTTTCCTTGCTCAAGTCTTTTAGACTTGCTGACATGTGCCCCTTTCTCTTTTGGGTGACGCATGTTAGATCTTGAGCCCGAGTTACTTGCTGAGGGTGAGGTGTTTGCGGACGCCGAGCTTGCGCCCGCGTTGGACGAGGACTTCGTAGACACTGGAGATCAGTCTTAGTGTCTACGTCTAGTTTTGTTAGATCTTTTGGGTTGTCGGTGCGTGGCACCTAGTTTGATACTCTGTTATATTTGTCTTTTGTTTGGCCTTGTTCTGGGCCTTTAGACTCTTTCTTTTAGCCTGGTGGCTTTTCTGTTATGTTGAATATTTTGTGGACAAACTGTGGGATTGGTATTTCATATCCGTATCATATTATTATTATTGTTGTTTCGTTTGCAATTACAGGGACCTGCTTATACTAAATTTACGCTTATCAGGCGTGAGGCTTCACAGCTCCACGCTTGAGCGGACCTTCTCACGTCTCGCCTCCATGTTAGGGAAGCGGGTCGTGACAGGTTTTAGTGGTGGTCCATGCAGGTCCTTCTGTAACTGCAATTATTGGGATAACGATAATAATACAAGATTGTCCAACAAATGAGTTCGACATCTGAGCCCTAAGCTATGAGTCTAATTGTTTCGTTTTCTGTGTCATTAGATGGCAGGAAGACGAATCACCCGTGGTGGTGGTAGTGGTGCGCCCCCTCATGACGAGGAGCCTGAGCGGGAGCCCACTAATGGAGAGATGATGCGGATGATGTTACAGATGATGCAGGTTCAGCAGGGTGTGCTTCTGCAGGTACAGAATGCTCCGGTGGCTCGAGCTGCTCGGGTGGTGGAAGCCCCTCGCCCTGAGCCCGGGGCGAAGCAGTTCAGAGAGCTGGGTCCTGCATATTTTGATGGAACCGAAGGTCCATTAGCTGCTGATGAATGGATGAGGAATATCGAGGACAATCTGAAGATGTCCAAGGTCAACGAAGTTGGTTGGGTTGACTTGGCGAAGCGTCAGCTGAGGGATAACGCCAGGAATTGGTGGGATGCTGAAGAGAAGATGTTGGAGGAGCCGATCATCTGGGCTACCTTCAAGGCCAGGTTTGATGGAGAGTTCTTCCCGAAAGCTGCCAGGGAAGAGATGCTGTAGCGTTTTATCCATTTGAAGCAAGGAAGCTCGTCGGTGGACCGATATCACCAAGAGTTCATGAGGCTGAGTCGGTTTGCACCGAAGATGGTGCAGGACGCTGAGGAGAGAGCTCAGAGGTTCCTACAGGGACTTGCTTCGGAGCTCCAGAGTTTTGTGACCTCTTCTGACCGGGAATCTTATCAGAAGGTTTTAGTAGCAGCCAAGAGGCAGGAGCTGCTCGTGAACCAGAGGAAGGGGTCTGTTGTTGGTGCTGGGAAGAGGCCTGTGGAACAGGCGAGAGCTGTGGTTAGACCTGGATTCATGCCGAACCAGCCTGTTCAGTTTAAGAGGCCAGTAGGGCCTGTTCGGAGGACTTGCCATTTCTGTGGCAAGGAGGGCCATATCAAGGAATAGTGTAGGAAGTTCTTGGGGGCAATGTATTGCCTGTGGAGATCCTGCCCATGCTCTCAGGGAGTGCCCGAGGTTGAAGCAACCTTGGAGGACACCTATTGCTGCCCCGCCGTTGCAGCAGAGAGCCCCGGTTCCCGCTGGTCGTGGGGTACCCCTTGTTCCGCAAGGGCATGCCTTTCGGCAGGCTGTTCCGCCGAGGAGGCAGGCATTTCTGATGACCGAGGAGGAGGTTTTGGCCATGGATGAGGTCATTGCAGGTAACTTTCAATCTAGTTGTTCCTTCCTAAAATAGTTGATTGTTAAAATTATGTTGGATGCTTGTGTATGAATGTTGCTAGAGTAAGATTTGATTGATTAGACTGTTTGTTAGGTGTGGTTTTGGTTTGCACGTTCCCTGCCCGAGTCCTATTTGACTCAGGTGCATCGATGTGCATTTTGGCCCAGAGCTTCGTGGAGAAGCATTCCTTGTCGACGTCCCCTCTCTCCAAGAGTTAGAACATTGTTACAGGGAATGGAGTAGTCACGGTGCATCGTGGGTGCAGTCCTTGCTCTGTGGTGGTTTGTGGACATGAGCTTTATGCTGATTTTATTGTCCACAATATCACCAACTACGATGCGGTCTTTGGGATGGATTGGCTTGCGTGCTTCTATGCTACGATTGACTGTCGAAGGAAGAAGGTGGTGTTCGAGATTCCTGGACATCTGGTGTTTGAGTTCAGCCGTGGTAGCAGTTCGCTTGGTCCTGTCAGATTTTGGGCCAAGCCGGTGGAGGTTGTGGCTATGCAGATAGAGATGGAGTGGCCAGCTGTGGTGCGAGATTTTGGCGACGTCTTCCCCGAGGAGATGTCTGGTTTGCCACCTGATCGAGCTCTAGAATTTTCTATTGATCTTGTTCCGGGAGCGCAGCCGATTCCGAAGGCGCCGTATCGTATGTCACCTGCAGAATTGGAAGAGTTGCGGAAGCAGTTGGATGAGCTTTTGCAGAAGGGTTATATCAATCCTAGTGTGTCTCCGTGGGGAGCACCGGTGTTGTTGGTGAAGAAGAAGGATGGTTCGCGTCGTATGTGCGTGGACTATCGGGAGTTGAATGCGGTGACCATCAAGAATAAATACCCGTTGCCTCGCATCGATGATATTTTTGATCAGCTTGGAGGTTCGAGGGTGTTTTCTAAATTGGATTTGAGGAGTGGTTACCATCAGTTGAAGGTGAAGAAGGGAGATGTTTCGAAGACAGCGTTCAGGACGAAGTATGGACACTATGAGTTCGTGGTTATGCCTTTCGGTGTAACCAATGCGCCCGCCGTTTTCATGAATCTGATGAACCTGATTTTCTACGACTTTTTTGATAAGTTTGTCGTTATCTTTATTAACGACATTCTGATCTACTCGAAGTCGGAGGAGGAGCATGCGTCGCACTTGAGGATGGTATTGGAGGTTTTGAGGAAGCATCGGTTGTATGCTAAATTTTCGAAGTGCGAGTTCTGGCTGGATAGAGTTGCTTTTCTGGGGCATGTGGTGACTGGAGATGGTATTTCTGTGGATCCCGAGAAGATTAGGGTCATCAGAGAGTGGCCTGTTCCGTCGTCTGCGTCTGAGATTCGGAGTTTCCTTGGTTTGGCGGGATATTATCGTCGTTTCATTAAGGACTTTTCCCGTATTACCAAGCCGATGACCAGGTTGACGCGGAAGGATGTACCTTTTGTTTGGTCGGGTGATTGTGAGAGTGCTTTTGGTGTTCTGAGAGAGCGTTTGACGACTGCCACTATTCTTGTTGTGCCTGATCGCAGCGGTGGATTTGAGATCTTTTGCGATGCTTCTGGCAAGGGTCTCAGTTGTGTGTTGCATCAGCACGGGCATATTGTGGCTTATGCGTCTCGTCAGCTTAAGGTTCATGAGAAGAATTACCCGACGCATGATTTGGAGTTGGATGCCGTTGTGTTTGCTCTGAAGATTTGGAGGCACTTCTTGCTGAGTGAGAAAGTGAAAATCTTCACCGATCACAAAAGCTTGAAGTATATTTTTACTCAGAAGGAGCTAAACATGCGACAACGTCGATGGTTGGAGCTTATGGCGGATTATGAGATTGAGTTGCTGTATCACCCTGGCAAGGTGAATGTGGTTCCAGATGCTTTGAGTAGGCTTCCCGCGGTGATGATGTTGACCTCGCAGTGGAGATTGCAGCAGGATTTTTGCGAGTCCGGAGTGGAGATTGTTCTTCCTGGGGAGACTTCTTCGTTGATGTACATGCAGGTGCAGTCAACGATCGTGGATCGGATTAAGGCGAGTCAGGCCGGAGATCCGAAGTTGGTAAGGATTCGAGGGCAGGTGGAAGCCAGTCTGCGGACTGACTTTTTGATTCATGAGGATGGCTCGCTGAGGTTTGGAGCCAGGTTGTGTGTGCCAACTGGGGATATTAGAGAGGAGTTGATGGTGGAGGCACACAGTTCGCCGTATTCTGTGCATCCTGGTGGCACCAAGATGTACCAGGATCTTCGTCTGAATTATTGGTGGCATGGTATGAAGAGGAGTGTGGCTCGGAGTGTAGCCAAGTGTTTGGTTTGCCAGCAAGTGAAGGCGGAGCATCAGCGTACGGCCGGGTTGCTACAACCGCTTCCGATTCCGGAGTGGAAGTGGCAACACATCACTATGGATTTCGTGACTGGACTGCCTCGGAGTCCGAAGCAGAATGACGCGATTTGGGTGATCGTAGATCGATTGACCAAATCTGCGCACTTTATTCCATTCCGAGTGGGACAGTCCACTGAGGCGCTAGCAAGGAGATATATGGAGGTAAAATTCTTTTACTCTCCGTTTTATGTCCTTTTCCTAGTTTGGATGGTGATGTAACGTGAATCGTGCAGGAGGTCGTGCGACTTCATGGAGTCCCCGTGAGTATCGTGTCGGACAGAGACACGAGATTCACACTCAGTTTTGGCAGAATTTGCAGAAGAGCTTGGGTACGCGTCTGAGTTTCAGCACGGCGTACCATCCGCAGACGGATGGCCAGTCCGAGAGGACGATTCAGATCTTGGAGGACATGCTGAGGGCGTGCATGTTGGATTTCAAGGGTTCGTGGGAGGACCATCTACATTTGGTGGAGTTTTCTTACAACAACAGCTTCCAGGCGAGTATTGGCATGGCGCCTTTCGCCGCTCTTTATGGGAGGAAATGTCGATCGCCATTGAGTTGGGATGACGTTGGTGATCGGGAGTTGTTGGGACCTAAGATGATCGTGGAGGCCGTGGATATCGTCAGGAATATTCGGGAGAGGTTGAGGATTGCTCAGGACCGTTTTAAGCATTGGGCGGATGCTAAACGTCGTCCTTTGGATTTTCAGCCGGGCGATCATGTGTTTCTGAGGATTTCCCCGAATTGTGGAGTGATCCGTTTTGGGAAGCGAGGGAAGTTGAGCCCGCGATACATTGGACCATTTGATGTTTTGGAGAGGGTCGGTGAAGTAGCTTATCGCTTAGCCTTGCCGCCATCTTTGGAAGGAGTCCATGATGTTTTCCATGTGTCGCAGCTTCATCGATACATCAGCGATCCGTCTCATGCCGTGGATTTCTCGGAGATCGCTGTTCGCCCAGATTTGACGTATGACCAGCATCCAGTGCAGATTCTGGACAGGCGTCAGAAGTCACTTCGAAACAAGGTCGTCGATCTTGTTAGAGTGATGTGGCGGCACGGTTCGCCGGGAGAGTCTACTTGGGAGAGAGAAGATGAGATGCGAGAGCGTTTCCCACTTTTGTTTCCAGACACGTGAGTGTTTGGAAATTCCGAGGACGGAATTTTTCTTAAGTTGGGAAGGATGTAACGACTGGTTTTCATGAATCTGGATTTATTATATTATAATATATGTTTTGGAGGATTTTCTCCTCATGTGTGGTTTTCGTCTCCGTAACTTTCATTTTCGATCGTTTCGTCGTGTTTTCTTGTTTCTTCCTTAGGATCGTCGATTTCGAAGTATGTCATTCGTGACGGGCTTCATAACGGTCGTATCTTACTGTTAGATCAAGCCTAGGAGTCTTAGGAATCGATCCCGGAGCTCCGCGCTCCGTATCGGAACTTTTGGTGCTTATTAGCCGGTGTAAGAAGGGGCACCGACAGACTAGATGACGATCCAGTCGGTCGGCAAACCTTCTTGAACCGACTAGTTGGCTTTCTAAATTATTCTGGAGTTACTGTTTATCGTTAGTCGGTCTAAGAACGTTGGTTGACCGACTAGGTTGCAAACTAGTCGGTCAGCAATGCTTCTTTAACCGACTAACTCTTCAACTATTTTTGACACTAGTTACTGTTTACTCTTAGTCGGTCTAAGAACGTTCATCGACCGACTAGATGTCAAACTAGTCGGTCAGTAGTTGTTCTTGGACCGACTAACTCTTGGTTTAGGTTTTCGACTGGAGTTACTGTTTACACTTAGTCGGTCTGCGTTGTTCAACCGACCGACTAGATCTCAAACTAGTCGGTCAGCAGTTGGTCTTTGACCGACTAAGCAGTGCAGAAAACCCTAGTTTTGCCCTAGCCGCCACCAAACTCTATAAATACCCCTCCAAACGTTTTCTTCTCCTCCCTCACGACCTAAAACCCTAATTTCTCACCCATTGAGCCCCCATCTTCCTCAAGCCATTGATCCTTCATCCCAAGCTCATCCTCCATCATCCAAACCCTCCCTCCACTCATTCCACCTCTCATCTTCCCCAAATCTCCATCAAATCACCAAAATCCCCCAAAACCCTATTTCTCCAAACTTCTCCAATCATTTCCAGATCTGAACCCTAGGTTCCCCGGAGCGTTTCTTCCATCGCCGTGGTTGCTCGGCGTTATTCTCCCGTTCTCTTCACGGTAATACTCGATTCCTTTAGTTTTAGCATAACCCCCATTGACATGTGTGAAACCCTAATAAAATGGATTATTAGAAATTTAGGATTCTAATAAGAAATCGATTTAGAATCATTGTTCTAATGATTGTTTTGCCATAACAGCGATCTATTCCGTAGTTAGCTTGTGACGATCTTCATTGCTCGTCAACCCCGGTATCAGGCAAGTGAAACTTGCTATCTCTTGATTTGGGCCATGTCTTAGGCCACTTACCTTGCTTTAGCGCAAAAGAGACTAAACGGTGAAAGGATAGCCGTTTAGACGCCATTGACCTAGCTTGACAACGAAGCTTGGTCCGTCACCCTCATCATGCTTGTATGTCACGTTTACTTTAAATTAACGGTACGCGAATATGTTCATGTCATTGCATTTTGCCTGTCACATTTAAATTCCACTAACGGTACGCAAATATCTGTTCCTGGCATTGCATAGTGATTATTTATTGTGATTGCGTATCACACGCTACAACATTATATTCCTGGCTCGTGTTCCAGAAGCGAGCTCAGTTAGTTGGAAACCCCAACGCTCGACACATATGGGTGGTGTAAGAGATAAGCGGACTGAGCCCTGAGTTGGCCTGATCCGCCACTCCGGCCAGCAGGTGGACTCTCTAGTGCACAAGTGATTAATAGTGATAGAGATAAGCGGCCTGAGCCACGAGCTGGCCAGCAGGTGGACTCTCTATGCACTAAGTGATAAACAGTGATAAGTGAATAGTGATTAGTGAATTGGTAGCTTTGGCTACATAGTGCATGCTTGCCTCTGTTTTAAACTGTTGCATCATACTTAACTGCCATGTCATTGCTTAACATTACAAGTTCTAGGTTGTTAGTTACTTTCAGTTTCCTTGCTCAAGTCTTTTAGATTTGCTGACATGTGCCCCTTTCTCTTTTGGGTGATGCATGTTAGATCTTGAGCCCGAGTTACTTGCTGAGGGTGAGGTGTTTGCGGACACCGAGCTTGCGCCAGCGTTGGACGAGGACTTCGTAGACACTGGAGATCAGTCTTAGTGTCTACGTCTAGTTTTGTTAGATCTTTTGGGTTGTCGGTGCGTGGCACCTAGTTTGATACTCTGTTATATTTGTCTTTTGTTTGGCCTTGTTCTGGGCCTTTAGACTCTTTCTTTTAGCATGGTGGCTTTTCTGTGATGTTGAATATTTTATGGACAAACTGTGGGATTGGTATTTCATATCCGTCTCATATTATTATTATTGTTGTTTCGTTTGCAATTACAGGGACCTGCTTATACTAAATTTACGCTTATCAGGCGTGAGGCTTCACAGCTCCACGCTTGAGCGGACCTTCTCACGTCTCGCCTCCATTTCAGGGAAGCGGGTCGTGACACCAGACCTTGGTTCCGGCCAAATCCCCTCCGATGCCTAAGTCAGATGACAGTCTGAAAGAGGAGGCTCGGCGGGGACGATTCGACTCGAGAGGAGATCGGAACAGTGTCCTCCGGTGCGAGCGGGGGGAAGGAGATGAAGTGGGGGAACTAGGTCGTTGATGGAGTACCTTAGGTTTTGTTACCTGAGATGCGGTCCTTTGTTCAGTCGTCCTCTCAGTCCTTTTATAGGCCTCTCGTCGCGACCACCCATGACTCATGTCCTTCGTCCGCCCCCAATCGTGCCCCCTCAATCCGCCTCCCCATCGTCGCTCCCCTCACCATGCCAGCACCTCCCCATAACGGCCATTAAGTGGCAGCGGGCCTGGGGGAACGGTTATCGCTGGAGTGGGCGAGTGACTCGCGCGTTTCCGGGGTCGGGTCGGATCGATGTTCGGGGTCCTCTCATGGGCTTCGTTGGGTGGGCTTGGACCCCCCCACGATTTCGCGTTGTAGACAGCGCCTTTGGGCCCATGCTGTTGGGCCTTCGTAAAATAGTCGTATCAATTGCCCCCATCGGTTGGGCCGATCGGCCTTGGCCGGTTCGGTTCGACCGATGTGGATCCTGGGGTTCCGATTGGCGCGTCAGTCGAGGCGTGGTCATAAATGAAGGTCATGATGAGGCGGATCGATGGGACTTCCCTTGGCGCCGATTTCGAAACGCCGCCGGCACTTTGAGGCTTGCCACGCGTTCCTGTCAGGCGTTTTGAATTCGCCCCTGGGTCTTGTATATAAGTGCACCGGCTGCTTTGATCCCAACTTCTTCCTCGCTCTTCTCTCTGTTCCGGGCTTTCCACAAACTCGGAGTCTTCCGCCGCTTTCGTTCTCTCGCCTTCTCCAACTAAACAAAAAGGTAACTCCTTTCCCTTCCTCATATTATGGCTGCTCTTAGGATAGGTGGCTCTGGCCAAGGGGCGAGGGATCCTCCTGAGTCCAGGCGTGGCGGGCCCCGATCTGTGGGATCCGGTTCCTCCTCGGGAAGCCGTTCCCTCCGAGACAAAGGGAAGGGGAAGCTCTTCCCAGACTATGCTGGCGATGATGTGGCGTCGGTTGCCACGCGGCTTAATGTACCTCCGGTTATCCTCAGAACGCCGTCGAGGACTCCTTTTCTGGCGGCTGCGGAGATTCGGGGAAGGTACCTCTGTCACCCGTATGATGTTCGAGTCCCTTTCATCGACGATCGGATCTGTCTTCCGAGGAGCAACGAAGTCGGCGTTTACGTCGAGATGTTCCGTCTGGGTCTTCGTTTCCCGCTCAATCCCTTCTTTATCCAAGTCATGGAGTACCTCATGGTGTCCCTTTGCCAGTTCACCCCCTGTTCGGTTGCGGTTCAGACAGGCTTTGTGATGCTCTGCTGCACTCGCGGTCTGGAGCCATCTCTCCCCCTCCTCTTCTATTTTTATCAGATCCAGACGGTCGGTCTAGGGTCATGGCTGCACCTCCGAGCCCGCGCGGGGAGGGAATGCCTGATCGGGCTACCCCACTGGGCGGGGGATTGGAGCTCGGGTTATGTCTTCGTAGTCTTCCTTGAGGATGCTCAGATTTTGACAGGTTGGGGTGGGTCAGGTCGGCCTTACCGAACGCTAACCCTCTCCGAGGCTGATCAGGCGGCCGTCGCGCTGTTGTCAGCCCTCCCCTTGGAGGCGAAGTCTATCTGGTCGTTGCTGGACGACCTACTCCTGAAGGCCGTCTTGTGGTCTCCGGGTAGGTCTCTTTTTTAGTCCTGGATTGCCCCGTGGCTTACCCTGATTTCGGTTTCGCTTGCAGGAATGGCTGGTCACGAGTTCACCCGCAACGTCGATGAGCTGATTCGGCGTGGAGCCGCTCGGAGCCGAGGCAGCACCTCGGGAAAGGCGCCTCGGTGGACCGTCGAGGAGGAGGTGCGCCGAGCTGAGCCCACCGTGGGCAAGGTGGCGGCCGCGCCTCCCGTCTCTACTTTTGGTAGTCCCCTCCCCGGGGAGATCGCAAGAGCCGGATCTGTCCCACCGGCCCAAGCGGTGGGGGGTGATGATGGGTCCGGTGCAGCTCCTCTTACGCCTGGCGCGCCCCCTCTTGTCTCCGAGGGTGGAGGCGGCACGAGGCGGAAGCGCTCCCCTTCGGCACCTACCGAGCCTCGCAAAGGGAAGAGGAGGAAGGAAGGCGCGGATCCCTCCAGTCCGGTGCGCTCCGTGTCCCCGGTGGTGGCCGCCGAGGATCTTCCAGTGACCCTGACGACCACCCCCTTCACAGCGGCCCTGCCTCCATTATCGGGAGTCGGTGCCTTGTTGGCGAGCTGCTCGGCCTCCCTCGAGGTCACCCCCGGGGACTCGGTGTTTGTCGATAGAGCCTTGGCTCAGTAGTTGGCCGAGGGCTCCGTCCTCCCCTGGGACCGTGGTCTCCTCGAGAGGGCCCCCGCCGACAAGGTGTCGGACATCTTGGTCTGGATCCTTCAGTAGGTCTGGCTACCCCGCTGTCCCTTTCTTTCCTTCCCTTTCTTCTTGGCTCATGTTTTGTCATTCAGGGTTCAACACTCGCTGTCGAGTCGCAGCGTCGAGCTGTCCGTTTAAGGGAGCTGGAGGAGACCTCTGCCAAGGACCACGAGCGGGCTGGGGCGGCGGAGGTAGCTGCGGTCGCGGCCCAGATGGAGTCTCGGCAACTCAAGCTCCGGGTGGCCGAGCTAGAGGGACGAGTGGCCGATCTCCAGGGGGAGTTACAGGACACTCGGCGGTCGGCCGGGGAAGTGACGGAGTCGTTCCGCCTGGAGAGGGAGGAGTTCCAGAGGGAACTGTCGGATCGGCGTCGGGTGGCACGGTTCACGGATGAGGTGGAGAGGGGCGTCGTCGGGACTCTGGGGGAGAGGATTTTCGAGGTCCTCAGGGAAGCCTTCGGTAAGTATGAAGACCTTATCGGCCCCCGGATCGTCGAAGTCGTCCAGTCCTCATTCCAGGATTGCGCGGAGCGCGTCCTTCAAGCCCTTCCGCCTGCCGATCCCTCTCGCTCCGAGCAGGGCGAGGCGCCTGAGGATGCGTCCTCCCGAGCCTGGGTCCCCTAGGTCGTCCTTCCCAGCCTGTCATCCTTATTTTTATCCTCAAATTTTTCAGCATCCGCTTCGCTTTGGCCCAGCCTACTTGAAATGGATCCCTGACCTCGCAATCTCCATTGGCATCTTTGCCGGCTCTCTTAGTTTTCATGGGTGACGAATTTTGTTGTTCGCCGAGAGTGAATTATTTGTAAGGAGGTTCCTCCACTTCGATTTCCTGTAAAAAGACACACTTTTGTACCTCGGTTAACTGTTGGAAATGAAATTGACCTACTTGAATTTTCCGCGCATTTCGCTTTGTTGCTGCGACTTCGGCTCCTCTGCTGATGGTGGTTGCTCGCCTCCTTCCTCCGGGAGGTCGCCCCTAGTCCCTCGAGTGGACAAGTCGGTTGATGTCCTTATTGGCTGGGGGGTTGCTCTCAGTCTTATGAGCAATGGAGTAGGTCAGCGAGGGAGAAGTCCCTCGGCTTAGGACCAGTCGGCGTCTGCGCTGGCTGGGGGAATTGCCCCCAGACTTACGAGCGATGGAGTCGGTCAGCGAGGGTGAGGCTCCTCGGCTTAGGACCGGTCGGTGTCTGCGCTGGCTGGGGGAATTGCCCCCAGACTTACGAGCGATGGAGTCGGTCAGCGAGGGTGAAGCCCCTCGGCTTAGGACCGGTCGGCGTCCGCGCTGGCTGGGGGAATTGCCCCCAGACTTACGAGCGATGGAGTCGGTCAGTGAGGGTGAAGCTCCTCGGCTTAGGACCGGTCGGCGTCTGCGCTGGCTGGGGGAATTGCCCCCAGACTTACGAGCGACGGAGTCGGTCAGCGAGGGTGAAGCTCCTCGGTTTAGGACTGGTCGGCGTCTGCGCTAGCTGGGGGGATTGCCCCCAGACTTACGAGCGTCGGAGTCGGTCAACGAGGGTGAAGCTCCTCGGCTTAGGACCGGTCGACGTCTGCGCTGGCTGGGGGAATTGCCCCCAGACTTACGAGCGTCGGAGTCGGTCAACGAGGGTGAAGCTCCTCAGCTTAGGACCAGTTTTGATTGACCCCCCGTCCAGTGAGATGGAGGTCTTCTCTCTTATGCAGCCTTAGCAAAATGTTGACTCCGTCGGAGATGAAGAGAAGGAAAAAGGAGTGCATTTGTACTCTTAAAGGTCCTATTGGACTAGTACATTTGGAGGAAAAAAGAAATAAAGCAAGACGGGGGGATGTGAACCTAGATAATCTCCTCCCGACTAGGCGGTGACTGGGGAGCCTCGCCTGCTCACTCTATGATGCGGAGGGGTCCTTGGGCGACGTCGACCTTCTTTCCTTTGTCCGGCTGCTTGGATGTTCCTTCTCCGTCGGCCGGGTCATCGGTAAAGTTCCTTGCGTGCCCTCGGCTCATCAACTTCTCGATGTCCTTCTTTAGGTGCCAGCAGTCTTCAGTGTCGTGGCCGTTGTCTTTGTGGTACCGGCAATACTTTTCCCCATTTCCCCCCTCTTTTTGTCTTCGGCGGGGGGCGATCAGCGCGCTCTTCCTTCTGCACTTGAGTGAGGACAACGTCCGGGGTGGCGTCCCTCGTATCCTCCCTCCGCTGCTTGTTTCTCGCCCTCTTCTCTGTCCGGTACCCTTCGGGGCTGCGGCGCTCGCTATCGCCGCGCTTGGTCCCTCGTCTGGCCTTTCCTGCCTCGATGGCCAAGGTCTCCTCGGTCAACATGAAGCGCTCGGCCCTCGCCATGATCCCAGCGAGATCTTTCGGGGGATCATTGTGCAGAGATTTCTTCAAGCCTCTATGACGCAGCCCCTTCTTTAGGGCCATTTGGACAACGAGGTCGGGAGGGTTGTTTACGTTCAGCCGTTCAGCGTTGAAGCGGTGCATAAATTGTCGGAGTGGCTCGGTCGGGCCCTGCACTATGTTAAACAAATGTTCAGCATCAGGCATTACCTGTCGCCCTGCCATGAACTGTTTGCAGAACAGCTGGGTGAGTTCCTCAAAGCTGTCAATGGAGCGGCTGGGCAGGCTGCGGTAACAAGTTCTCGCTGCTCCCCTGAGGGTCGAATAAAAGCCCCTGCAGAGCAGGGTATCATCGGCTCCCTGGAAGGACATGTCCCCCTCGTAGTCCATCACATGGTTCCCTGGATCGCCTATCCCGTCGTATTTCCCCAGCGTCGGGATCTTGAATCGAGAGGGGACCCGCGCGTCGGTTATTCTCCGCGACAGGGGGCATCGGTCTCCGTGGATGCCTCCAGGGGTCCGACACCCGCCTACCTCAGGCTCGTTCGGTTGTGGAGGTGGCACAGGCGCTGGCTGGGCTGGCTCTACGGCCCTCGCCACACTGGGGGTGGGGCTGGTCCGGCGTTCCCGGCTCCTCCGGCGGGGGCTTCCACTTAGCCGTGATCGGTCCCTCGATTGGTGCCGATCACTTCTTCTGCGGTGGGGTGATCGTGGCCGACGAGACGACGCGGTCACCGATTCGTCCCCCGTGTATTCGGTACCCCTCCTGCTCCTTTCATGATGAGAGGAGGAGGCACGCGATCTCGCCTGGTAGAAGCCGGGTAGTGTGAACCGACGCTCTGTGTTCGGTCTTCGGTTTTCGTGGTCAGCGACCACAGCGGACCGCAGGAGCGGGGGGCCCCCTCCCAACGATGGTCATCTCCCAACACGTCTCCGTTGGCTGGCGCGGCACCGATGAGCTGCTATACCGTCGCGACCAGCGTCTGAATGTTCGCGTTGGTCTCTTGGGCCAGGGCACGGAGCTGCTCCTGCGTGGCCAGCTCAGACTCGCCAGTCTCTTCGGCTGAGGGGGCGTGGTGATTGCCGTTGGGTGCGCCCTCAAGGTTGCTGTTGGGTGCGCCATTTCCCTCCTTCGGAATGGGGGGGCATGCGTCTCTTCCCGTTGCATGCGCATGCCATTGCAAGTGTGGTTTGTTTTTTCGTGGGATAGTTCGTTCCCACAGACGGCGCCAGATGTTTCAGAGTGTTTTCTCACTACAGTATCGTTGACCGTGGACTGCCCGGTCAACATGGTCAAGGGGCCGGTTAGGGTCCCTTGGGTGTGTCGAGCGCATGTAGACGTGACGCGAATCGGAGATGTAGTCGAAGCAGAGCACGTCAGCTGGGCCGGGTCTGGATCCTCGGCCTCTGGGGAGCTGAGGGGAAGCCTCGGCCTGGTGTGGGGTGCTCGGCCTTGGACGGTCGGACGACGAGGGGAAGCCTCGGCGCCTTGGCTTGACGTGCAACTGACGCGGAGCTGAGGGGAAGCCTCGGCTCGGATGGGTGCGCTCGGCCTCGGTCGGTCAGACGACGAGGGGTAGCCTCGGTCGTCTCGCTTGATGCGCGGCCGGCGTGGAGCTGAGGGGAAGCCTCGGCTCGGATGGGTGAGCTCGGCCTCGATCTCTCCTGGCGTCGAGGGATGGCCTCGATGCCTTGGCTGATGCTTGATGGCATTCGCCTGGTGTCGAAGGGAAGCTTCGGTACTTGGATCTAACGTCTTCCTGAACAGACGAGAACACTCGTCAGGGAGGCCGGACCTTGGTTCCGGCCAAATCCCCTCCGATGCCTAAGTCAGATGACAGTCTGAAAGAGGAGGCTCGGCGGGGACGGTTCGACTCGAGAGGAGATCGGAACAGCGTCCTCCAATGCGAGCGGGGGGGGGGGGGGGGGGGGGGGGGGGAGGAGATGAAGTGGGGGAACTAGGTCGTTGATGGAGTACCTTAGGTTTTGTTACCTTAGATGCGGTCCTTTGTTCAGTCGTCCTCCCAGTCCTTTTATAGGCCTCTCGTTGCGACCACCCATGACTCACGTCCTTCGTCCGCCCCCAATCGTGCCCCCTCAATCCGCCTCCCCATCGCCGCTCCCCGCGCCATGCCAGCACCTCCCCATAACGGCCATTAAGTGGCAGCGGGCCTGGGGGAACGGTTATCGCTGGAGTGGGCGAGTGACTCGCGCGTTTCTGGGGTCGGGTCGGATCGATGTTCGGGGTCCTCTCATGGGCTTCGTTGGGTGGGCTTGGACCCCCCACGATTTCACGTTGTAGACAGTGCCTTTGGGCCCATGCTGTTGGGCCTTCGCAAAATAGACGTATCACCACCTGACCCCGTACTCCATCGCGGTGTTGGTCAGGTTCATCATGATATGTGGCGTCCATGGCTTGGAGCCGTCCCTCACCCTTTTCTTCCACTATTATCGGGTTCAGACGGTCGGCCAGGGGTTGTGGCAGCTTATCCGGGCACGAGCGGGAAGGCAGTGTTTGCTCGGCCTGCCCCGCTAGGTGGGGGACTGGAGATAGAGCTTTGTTTTCGTCGTTTTTCCTAGGGACGCTGAGATCTTGATAGGTTGGGGAGGGCTATGTCAATATGACTTAACGTTGATCCTCTCCGAAGCCGATCGAGCTGCCACCTAGCTTTTGTCATCTCTCCCTTAGAGGAGAGGTCGATCTGGCCTCTGCTGGACGACCTTCTCCTCAAGACCATCATGTGGACCCCCCGGTAGGCGTCCTATTTTCTTTCCGCTTCGTCTTTGGCTTACCCTAATCTTCTTTCTTTTCGCAGAGATGGCGGGCCGAGAATTCAGCCGCAATGTCGATGAGCTCATCCGCCAGGGATCTGGCCGAACCCGAGGGAACCCCTCGGGCTAGGCGCCTTGCCGCGCGGTGGAGGAGAAGGTTCGCCAGGCCGACCCGGCAGTGGGAAGGCTGGAGCCAACGTTCGTGGCTGCATCGATCGCCTCGATCGTGGTGGATTCCACCGCTACGGAGACCGTGGCCGTCGACCCTCCCCGCTCCATATGCGCCGAATGAGGCGACGGGGGCACTGGCTCGACGCCCCGCGTGCCCGCAGGTGGTCGCGGCGTGGGGCGGAAGCGTTCCCCCCGGACTCTACGAGGCCCAGCGAGAAGAAGAAGAAGAAGGCGAAGACCGGGGAGGTCCATCTTTCTGTGGTTCCTAGGGCGTCAGTTGCCTCGGGTGAAACCCTCCCGCTGGCCTGGTGGCCACCCCTGTTGACTCAGTCGAGCCGTCCTTGGTTGGGGCCGGGGGCGCCCTATTGAACCTCCAGGCGGGCCCCGAGGTTACGCTCCGGGACTCGGTTTTTGTCGACCGAGCCGTGGCCACCCAGCTGGCACAGAGTTCCGTCCTTCCGAGGGACTGCTCCCTCCTGGAGAGGGCTCCCTCTGACCGATTGACGGACTCTTTAGTCTGGCAGCTTCAGCAGGTCGGTCGCTCTGTTGCTTTCACGCCTGCCTTGTGATTCCCATGGCTTACCTCTTTCGTTTCGCATGCCATTGCGATGGCCGTTGAGGCGCAGCACCGGACGGCCGAGGCATTCGACCTCGAGGAGTCTCTGGCGCGGGAGCGCTTGAGGGCTGGGACGACCGAGGTGGCGGCCGAAGAAGCTCGCATGGAGACCCGGCAACTGCGGCGTCGGGTGGACGAGCTTGCCTCCGAGGTGCTGGACCTTCAGGGGGCACTGGCCGATTCTCAGAGGTTGGCCCGGGAGGTGGAAGATGCGTTCCGTCGGGAGAGGGGCGAGCTCTGGAACGAGCTTGGGGCCCTGCGTCAGGTGCAGGCCGCGCATCCCACCCGGCTCGTCGAGGAGGTGGAGAGGGGCTATGAGGGGGTCCTGAGGCCGCGGATTGCAGAGGCCCTCAGGGAGGCCTTCGACACCTACGATGACCTCTTGGCCTCCCGGATCGTGGGGGCCTTTTGAGACTCTTTCCAAAGGTTCGAGGATCGTGTTCGACAGTCGCTTTTTCGTCCTCAACCAGGTCCCAAAGACACTCCATGCTCCGAGCAGGACGAGGTGCCAGGGGATGCCTCCTCCAGGGCCCCGGGCCCCTAAGCGCCATTTCTTCCTTTTTGTTCCCCTCCCCCTCCCTTGCCTTGTAATGAAGAACAATTTTTTGGCATGCAATGTATAAAGCATTTCCATAGGTCCTTGTATCTCTTTGTCTCCTGACATGTTCCTGGTTGTCTCGGCTTCCTACTGACAGAACTGTTTCGTAGAGGAGGAAGACTCTTGATCATTTGGGCCGCAGTTGTGTTGAATCTGGTTGGGGAGGTGATCCACCGATGTCTCTTCATCATTTGTCGTGAGTGCGAATGGTCCTTGGTACACTGTGCCAATCGGCCCGATGGACTAGGGCCTCAGGGGTGTTCTCGACTGACCTGCTGTGGCTTTCCCCTCGTCCGTGATCCTCTGGCCAATCGGGTGACTGCCTTGCGGATGGGGGGGTTTGCCATCAGTCATAAGGTCGGTCGGAGGGTCGGCCTGCTGGGAGAGTCACCCCCAGCTTTTCGGCTGATCGGATCATCTGAGCCACTGGGGGAGCTATCCCCAGGCCTACGCCCAATCGATGTTCCGACCTACTGGGGCAGTTGCCCCCAGCCTTACGGTCGATCGGGTCGGTTGGTCAGTGGAGGGAGCTACCACCCGTCTTACGACGAACCGATGATCCCGCCTGCTGGGGGAGTTGCCCCCAGCCTTACGGACGGGCCTAGTGACCGACCCGCTGGGGGAGTTGCCCCAGCCTTAGGGTCGATCAGATCGGTTGGTCAGGGGGGGGAGCTACCCCTCATCTTACGACGAACCGATGATCCTACCTGCTGGGAGAGTTGTCCACAGCCTTACAAACGGGCCTAGTGACCGGCTCGCTGGGGGAGTTGCCCCCAGCCTTACGGTCGATTGAATCAGTTGGTCAGTCGGGGAGCTACCCTCCGTCTTACGACGAACCGATGATCTCGCCTGCTGGGGGAGTTGCCCCCAGCCTTACGGACATGCCTAGTGACCGGTCCGCTGGGGGAGTTTCCCCCAGCCTTACGATCGATCAGGTCGGTTGGACAGCGGGGGAAGCTACACTCCGTCTTACGACGAACAGATGATCCCGCCTACTGGGGGAGTTGCCCCCAGCCTTACGAACGGGCCTGGTAATCGGCCCACTGGGGGAGTTTCCCCCAGCCTTATGGTCGATCTGGTCGGTTGGTCAGCGGGGGAAGCTACCTCCAGCTTACGACCAACCGATGAACCCGCCTGTTGGGGGAGTTGCCCCAGCCTTACGGACGGGCATGGTGATCGGCCCGCTGGGGGAGTTCCCCCCAGCCTTCCGTCCTATCAGCTCACGAGCCCTCCTGGGGGGTGATTCTCATCTGCTCGGCAGTAAATCGCCTGGCTAGATAGAGTGAGAGAATGCAGATCTATACTAACACGGGTCTCTTTTCATTTCTTGAACCTGGGTGTACATTTGGAGGAAAACAAAACTGGGGAGGCGAGGACAAGCTAATCTTACCCCGATGAGATTGTGGATGTTTGCCCTGTCTGCTCACTCCATGATGCGCATGGCCGCCTGAACCACATTCACTTCTTCCCTTTGTCCACCTGCTTGGACGTCCCCTCCCCGGGGGCGGTGGTTGAGTCATCGACGAAATTTTTCAAGTGGCCCTGGCTGACCAGCTTCTTTATATCCTTCTTTAGATGCCAGTAGTCGTCAGTGTCATGGCCATTGTCCTTGTGATACTTGCAATATTTCTCCTCGTCCTTTCCGCCTCTCTTCATCCTCAGAGGCGGCCTGCCGAATCGCCCCTCCTTCTGAGCGTGCACGAGGACAACATGCGGGGCGGTGTTCAGCTTGGGGGTCATGGATCCTCCCTGCGCTGCTTCCCTTTAGCTCTCTTCTCTTGTCGTGGGTCGTCATGGCCGTGGCGCTCGCTCTCATCTCGCTTGGATCCCCGTCTAGCCCCCGTTGGGTGACTTCCATCCTCTGTGGCTAGCGCTTCTTCCATAAGCATGTAGCGCTCCGCCCGGGCTATGACCTTGGCGAGGTCTTTGGGTGGATCGTTATGCAATGACTTTTCAGGCCCATGTGTCGGAGCCCTTTGTTCAAGGCCGTTTTCACGACCAACTCGGGATAGCTCTCCACGTTCAGTCTTTCTGCGTTTAAGCGATGCATGTAGTGCCTCAGGGTTTCTTCGGGACCCTGCACCACATTGAACAAGAGTTCTTAGTCCGGTTTTACCTGTCGCCCGGCCATGAACTGTTTGCAGAACTGTTGGGAGAGGTCCTCGAAGCTGTCAATGGAATGGTTGGGGAGGCTGTGGTACCAACTCCGGGCTGATTTTCAGAGGGTGGAGTAAAAGACTTTGCAGAGTAGGGTCTCGTCAGCCCCTTGGAATGCCATAACTCCCTCATAATCCATGACGTGGTCCTTCGGGTCGCCCGTGCCATCATATTTCTGTAGAGTCGGCACCATGAATCTAGAGGGCACCTGTGCTTCAGTTATCCTTCTGGTCAACGGACAACGGTCGACCCTGGTTCCCCCCGGGCGTCCACCTGCGCTCCTACCGAGGTCGTTCCACTACGACGAGCGAACGGGGTCACGCCGGGGCTCGTCCGAATTCCCACCGAGCCAGGGGCAGGAGTTGGTCGGCGGGCGCCCTTCTTCTCTTGTTGGTATTCTCGGCTCTTCTGCCTTCCTCGCCGGGGACTTTTGCTCAGGCATGGTCGGTCCCCTACGGATCGGTGATCGGTCGGGCATCGATTTGTTGAGCACGGTTACCAAGACGAGGCCGTAACCGATTCGTCTCTAGCTTGCTCGGGGCCCGCCGCCTCCTCCTCCTCCTGTGGTGAGGTGGGAGTGATGGATCGCACTGGGACGAAGTTCGACAAGGTGAATCACCTTTCTGGGTTGGTTGCGCCAGTCCCGTGGTCGGTGACCACGGCCGAGTGTAAAGGCTGGTGGACCCCTCCCTGTCCGCGGGTCCCTGCCGTCCCACCTTCCGGGATAGACGGGTTGTCGACGAGCTATTGAATCGTGGCGACCAACGTCTGGAGGTGAGCATTTGTCTCCTGGGCAAAGAGGCGGAGCTGCTCTTAGGTCACCGAGCGGGAGTCGCCTGTCCCCTCGGTGGTGTGGCTGTATTGGTTCTCGGGAGGGATGTAGTCACCCTCCTCATGGATGGGGGGCATGCACCCCGAGCCATTGCAAACTGGTTCCATTCCGGTGGTTTTGACATGGGCTTTTTCGGTTTTCCACAAATGGCACCAGATGTTTACGGGTGTTCTCTCACCACAGGATCGTTGATCGTCGGTTTGACGGTCAACGTGGTCAAGGGGTCGGTTGGGATCCCTTGGTTTCTCTGAGCGT
>JAULAV010002641.1:0-25006 GCA_030789695.1 Scilla litardierei | reverse complement strand
AAAACCAACAAGAGAATCATATATGATATGGTTGTTGAAGAGTCATCTACCAATCGCAGGGTCAAGCAATTTGTTGAGCACACTTAAGGTCGTGAGACTCAGGGTGGTTGGATATCTTACCCATTAATTTAATTAAATCGCTCATTTATTATGGCTTAAATGGTTACAAAAATAGTGGGAGGATATGGTTAGATTAAATCCATTCTATCTATATTTAATACTGAACATATGTTATACTAGGGTAGTTATATGTTTACCGATGGAATCAAAAACATAATATGCGCAGAGAATAAGTTAAATGGTCAAAAATAGTTTATTAATGGAATATCAACTCAAATTCTAATTGATAAACTAAACTATGATCTTGTTGACATTAAAATGACCTTCTTAATCACAGACTTAAGGACAATGATTTCCTTAAGCTCTGGGTCCAACAAATAAATGCAGGCTATATGTCACTCGCCTCTTTTAGGGGCAACTCGAACATATTGATGTTAAAAAGCAAGTTTCTCCATACAATTTGTTGAGTCAACTCAAGGTTGTATAGGAAACGGTTTCGATCCGCAAGTTTCGAAAATTTGATCAAATTGTTTGAATCGAATTTGAGTACATGAGCAGTACAAGATCATGTATCCAAATCAGATCTTGAGTCAAGCAACTTGTTGAGTCAACTCAAGGTTGTGAAGCTCAAGTGTTTGGATACGTTAGGTGCTTGCACAACTAATAATTTTGTTAGGTCGTATAATATCTACATGAGATTTAGAAAAGGAAGAAGGCACTAAGGAAAGTCAATTGAGAAAGATAGTTTTATTTATCATTAGCAAAGGCATAAGTAGGAGGAACTGAAAAATGTGACATATTTGATCTCACGGTTTCAAGACAACTGTTAAACAAAAGAAATAAATTGTCTACAAGAAATAAATTGTCTACATGTTGGAAAAAGGAACAATTGTTGTTTCTTGGACCATGTAGGACGTCAAACATATTTTTGACGAATGTCGTCACCTTGCTTCAGAAGCTATGTTTTATGTGATTAATTTGTGTAACGATAATGTATTAAATGTTAATACATGAAAACGCAAGATAATAACAAAACTTATATGGCAAAATAGACTAGGCCGTACCAAAGAGCCTAAGCTTCACAAGTCACATAAAGATGGTCTGACCTCTCGTAATATGACGTCTACAGACACTTGTGAATCTTATCTCAAAGGTATGATAGCCCAACACCTTCTGTGAGATAGTGGGAGAATGAGTTGGAGAACTCACGGTCTTGTACATACGGATGTATTCAGACCTAAGTCTAAATTAGCCAAGATAAGTTATACTTATTTTATTACGACACATGTTCTTGATGAAACACAAGTCTGATAAAATAGAGAACAAGATGACAGAAGTATTTGAACTGCTTCAATCAGATCGAAGAATCAAACACTTAGCTGTGTAAATCTTCCGTAATTAAAAGAAAATGTGATTTTCTCTCAGGTCAAGTCTCTTAACACATCGGTGTGTTAGAGAGCATGAATCGCACTTTGTTAGACATGGTGCGATCCATGTCAAGTGACTCTGAGTTACAATCCTCCCTCTAGGTTAAGTCCCAGATAGTAATGCCTAGGTTTTGATAAAGGTTCTATGAGGACCTTATCAATAAAATATGCATTAAATCAATCGTTAGGAAGTTAAAGGCTTACTCGAGTCTCGTGAGACGAAGAGTCGAGTTAGGCATCATAGTCGATGATGACTTAGTCAACTTCCAGGATGAAATTCGGAGTAAAGACTCTGACAAACTAACTTGAAGCAATCCGAAAAGGTCCGTGCACATAAATAAAGTATGGACTTTAGTTTATATGCCCAAAGAAAATGTTTTTATTGACTGCAAGAAAATCTTCAAGTTAGAAGATAGGTACAGAAAGAAAGTAGTGAAGTACAACTTGCGTTGGCTAAGAACGGTTTTCATCCTAACGCCTATAAATGGATTATGATGAAACTGTCTCGCCAACAGATTTGTATAGATCTAATCGGACTGAACACGATGTAAATGCTCATGATGACCATGAAAACTGGAGCATTCATTTTAGTCCATTTTCTAAATATGATTTAGAAGAACGAACTTATATGAATTGGCCAGAGAGTTTTCAATGTCAGTGGGAGCGAATAAAATATATGCGAGGCATCAAAAGGTTGGACATATGTTTTGACAAAATAGTCAAAGAGTTTGACACTTTATCAGAAATAAATATGAACCGTCTAAAATGACCAGTAACTTATTTCAAATTATTGTCGTAAGATACGAAGAGCTGGATGAGATTCAGGAAAATAAATATTATGGATTTCGAGGGACCAAGAGAATTGTTTGGATGAGATTCAAATGTATGGTCTAAGATAAACATAGAAAACCCTTTAAGTTTATACAGTAAACATTTTAACAGATCCACTCACGAAGGCTTTACCACGTGAAGTCTGGAAAGATATATGTGTAAATGCGGTATTAGATACCGGGATACATGGGCCTGTGTGCAAGTGGGAGATGTTGGGAGATGTATGCCCTCAAGGTAATTATCTCTGTGTAATTGTACAAACTTCTTGTTCAAAATTACAGTATGCTGTATGGTAAGAATTTATCTAAGTTAAATTATAATGTAGTTATCATTAGAAACTTAGGTAAAGTCCTGAGACTTAATGCAAGGTCAAACATGTATCGAAATGAGGATCTCGATCATGTAGAAATGCTTGACCGTTTGTAGCATAAGTCTAGAAATGTTCGTGGTCGTTGATGTTTCGAGAAAAGGATATCGAAACATCGGATAGACCATTGTGTCTTTGTCTTCACCATGTAGTGGTGACGATGATCTCATGATCGTTTGACTTGGCAAAATTGAAGACGAGAAACATGTGCTCATTGGAGAATGAGTTCACTGAACGACCCACCAAGAGTTATCATATGGTTATGATTGACCAATCTGTCAATGATAACTCTTAGTGATGATAGGCAAGTTGGTCTTTTAACTTGATGTCATTGTACAAACCTGTACGTGAATGGTGTCACTTAGATCTTTGACCTAGATGCGAGGCAAATCCTATCGAAAGGTCTTTGGTTGGGTGACATTTGAAACGTGCGAGGAGAGTAATAACCAAGATAGGATTCGTCTCTCCCTAGTCAATGGGAGTTAGTGTCGTAGTGTTAGTTTAGTCTTTATTGAAAACTCTGGCCAGAGTATGTTGGAAGATGTCCAACATTATTTGAATAAAGATCGAAGGAGGCTAACCGGCTTCGAGCTATTGGGGTTGACAGCTTGACCGTACCCTAGGCTTAAGTTAAACGATATAGTTTTGACGAAGAGACTATAACTGCAGTAATCATCACGGACACAGTCAGGGTGGTCTCGAAAACACTCATGTCAATGAGTTAACCACATAAGTATGATACTGAAACAGGGACGACACCTATTGCTCGCTGTTACTGCCGTCTGGGGCTTCGAGCCCCACCTGTATTAGGGTCAGGCTGTATGGTCTCACAGAGAGTGCGACCTTCATCTAGTAATAGGTAGATATTAGGGAGAATATGCATTTGATGCAAAGGATAGAAAACTTCAAAGAGTTTGCATTTAGCCTCTGCATTCAGGATAAATGATCTTGAGTGCAAGTAGGAGATGTTAAGCTTAGATAGGGACTATTTTGCATATGATGCAAAAAGAGTTAAATGTGTCGTAAATTTTTTACGACCATATTTAATAAGATAAATGCGAGGAAAATTTTACCTGTAAGACGTGAATGTCCCGGTCTAAACACAGTTTCGAACGGTGTCCAAAACGGATGCCAAATGCACGAGATATACCCAAAACCGTCAAAAAGGCACCATGGGCTTTACCCAAGTCCAAACTGGGCATGGGTCAGCCCTGACTACGGTGGGCCTGGGGCCCCTGGTTACCAGCACGCCTGGCCCAGGCGTCATGTGCCTAGGTGCCCTGGGCACCAGGCCCAGGCGCTCTGGGCCTGGGCACCCGGCCCAGGGCCCAGGCGCATTGGGCGCCTGGTGCCAGGGCTCTTGGCCTGCCAGGCCCAGGCAACTTGGTCTGGGTGCCTGGGCGCTAGGCCCAGGCCTGGGTAGTGCCCAGACTGGCTGCCAGTCGTCTAGCCTGCCTGGGCCCGCCTAGGCTAGCGCAGTGGGGCCCACCACCTGGGTTTTTCAAACCCTAGGTGCAGAATTTTGGGTGGCGGCTGATTTTGAACGAAAATTAAGTGTTGGGCTCATCTTTGGACGATCAATTAAGGGGTTAAACGAACTATGATTGACTCTCCGTTTTTTCCTACGCGTTCACCGTTCAGCACCCTTCGATTTGATAGGTTGTATCAAATGTGAAGCTCAACGGTGAGGGAGTTAAAATTCATGGACATTTGGCCTTTATGAAAGGCAAACTAACTTGAATTATTAACTCCAAAACTTTAGTCCCACATCACAAATGGAGTAAAGGGGAGCGGTCAGCCGTCTATATAAATAGGGGCCTACCTCCTCCTCTAAACTCGTCCCAAGCTCTAGATCTAAGCGGCTTCCAAAAGTTTGGAGCACACTCGGATCTAAGCTTAAAATAAAAATTTTCCTCTTTCCCAAAATTTCTCCCTTGCTCCTGAAGGGCTCTAGCAAAGCCACGAAGGGGCTCGGATCGGATCCGAAGTCTTAACAGACGATCCACTCAAGTGAAACTTTCTTCGGTGCATGGTTGGCTCAACGACGAGGGGGTTGCTCGTCTCGGGACGCGGTGTAGTTTGGGACGCGGTTCAGCTTGGGACCAGGAGCAGCTCACAAAGTGGTTCAGCTCGGGAAGGGGAGCTGCTCGAGACGTGGTTCGGTACACCTTGCCAGTATAAGCAAGGTTCCGGGTATGTAGTTTAATTAAGTATAGTATTTATAATATTACAGTAGCTTAGATCTATCTTGGGGTGGTCAGACTCACCTCAAGATAGTAGAGATCCTAGCTAGGGTCTTGTTATCCTTAGGGTTGCATGTTAAATAGTTTAACATTTTTCCACTGCATGATTTTCTTTTGCCTCTATCGTCCGTCCGACGTAGGATATGCATAGAAATGTGCCGTATGGGTCCCTCAAAACCCATCAGTTTCTTCTATTGCTCTTTTTCTCATTGCTATCTCTGCTTTTGCCTCGATCTTTGCTATCTCTATTGTTCCTCTCTAGCGGACAGTCTCTTTTCACATGTCCTGGATTGTTACAACCAAAACATATAATGTTGTTAGTAGAACGAAAAGACCGTTTACCATACATACTTGACATGAAGTCCTTGAAATATTTCGTGAAGAATGCAATATGTTCTTCTCTATTAGTGTAGTCGAATTCTTCTTCATTGACGTTGAATGCTAGGTTCTTTTTCTTAGGCTTTTCTTCCGCCTTCTTATCTTCTTCGAGTTCATTCTCATATGACATAAGACTTCCCATCAACTCTTCAAGATTGAGGTCACTTATGTTATGAGCTTCTCAGATGGCTGTTGTCTTTCCTTTCCATTCGGATTTGAGAGATGTCAAGATCTTCATTACCTGATCATACTCAGATACCTTTTTCCCTAATCCTGCAAGCTCATTGGTTATATTAGTGAAGCAAATATTCAGATCACTGATAGATTCGCTTTCTTCCATTTTAAAACTTTCGAACTTAGAATTAAGCAGATTAATATGAGACTCTTTTACCTTGGTCGTTCCCTCAAGGCTTACCTCAAGTGTGTGTCAGATCTAGTGAGCAGTCACACACTGAGAGATTAGGTTGAATTCGGGTCCGGTTACAGCACAGAACAAAGAGTTCATTGCTTTGGCATTTAGGTTGCCTGCTTTCTTCTCATCTGTAGACCATTTCTCCATCTCGGTGATCGACGTTGTATATTTGTTCTTCATGATTTTCCAAACGTCTATGTCAACTGGCTGGAGATGTATCATCATGTGGATCTTCCAGTTGGCATAGTTTGTGCCATCGAAGAGAGGTGGTCGAAGAGTGTTAAGTCCTTCATTATGGAAAGAAGTTGATGCCATCGCTTAACCTTGTTCTGATACCAAGTGTTGGATCCTGTGGATGGCAAACAATATTAGAAGGGGGGTTGAATAATGTTGTATGAATAAAATTTTTTCGTAAATTAACAACACCACGAATAACTTCCATTCCAATGTTGCCTAATGAACCAAGTTGGGTGATCTACGCTTGGTCCTTAATCAACACGATGATCTTCAAATAAAGATGAGGTGATATATCAATGATTGAGATCAAAAGAGTAATAACAGTAAAATAAATCTCACAGCGGAATGAAATAAAAGCTTGCGATTAATGAGAAAGAATATATTAACACGTGATTGCAAGTGACATATACTTAAACAATAAATAAATGAGCATAAAGTAAATGACAATAAGCAACCACAAAAAATTCACACAGAGAGACAAGCGATTTATCCTGGTTTCCCACATGGGTACATCCAGTCCCCGACCGTCACAGATCGAGATTAAATCCACTATTACCTTAGCAATACAATTACATAGCGTCACTCGCCAGGATTTCCAACAACCTATCTCCACCACTAGGATTTCCAACCACCTAGTTCCAACTAGGATTTACAAAAACACCACCTAGCCTTAGTTAGGATTTCCAACACCCTTATCTCCAAGGGACTCAAAGTAAAATCAAGATCCAATTCACCACAATAAATTAGTGGATATTGGTTTTACACCCAATAATTCTATAGCCAAGAAGGATGTGCAATTGTGCTCCATGTGGCTAAAGAATTTATCTTTTCGTTGATCACACAAAGAATATTAGATGATTCAATGTGATCAAGAAACTTTAGTTGCTTTAAAATCCTTTAAAAATATTCAAAAATAAAATATAAAGGATTTTGAAAAACAACTTGCAATAGCCAAATAAAAATGATCTTAAAAGAAGATAGAAAAATACGCACAATAATAAGATCAGAAATTAAAACAGTTTGGCTATAAAGAACTTGAGAGCGATGCGAATTTAGAGAGCTTGAATTGCTTGAGAGAATTTGAACTTTGCTCAAGAATGATTGGTAAAAAATGATCTCAAAAAGCTCTCTATTTATAGAGCTAAGAAGGGACTTGAAATAATTCAAATAAGGTTTGACTTCAGCCCAAAAAATCAGCTTAGAATAAATGAGAGAATGAATCAAGGAATTCTGGCCGTGACATCCTCGCAGTTTGCGTAAATGCAAGTGTGCAATAATATGTGATTGGGGGCGTGAGATTTAAATATTTATAACCGCAAGCGCACGGTGTTGTAGTGTGGCTTGGGGGTCGAACTCAGGGAGGCGTGGTTGTGCTTGTGTCAGATAGGAACCGATTCACCCTAGGGGTGAGCTAGCCCGAATCGAATGATGGTTTGTCACAAATCATAGGTAAGGGGTTAAACTATAATAAAGGAAACATGGGACTTCGATTTCCACCCTATCATGTGATTCTCGCTAACACGGCCGACAGATAGGATAACGATCGGAATTAGGGTCTAGTGGTGAGATGTTGCCTCTAAGAGTGATACCAGCATCCCATGGGCCCGATATTCCGGTCGGTGCCCAGGATGATACGCCGGACTACCCGGGTTCGGTCAGTGGGCATTCCCCTGTCCATTAACACTGACCGACTCCGGGAGCACTAAGCTCGCAATGATAACTCCCAACATCTCATCCAACCGTTCTCACGTGCTAGGATTCGATGTCTGCGCTAAGGGCATGAGCTATGGCTAGGGAGTCAACCGCCAAGTTTATTCCCCCTTGGACCAACGGTCAAAAGCGGTCTTTTTCCCGCCGATGACAATGAAACACCCCGCATAACCAATAGATTCCTATTCCCTATCGATTTCCTAGTCCTATGGATGCATCAGGGAGAACCCACGAAGGGGTTTCCACCAAAATCCCAGATTTGGGAACTACTCACACATATTAGCTAAAAAGCAATCTAAATGAAAATCGACCGTCAAAAACATTATCCGGCAATTGAAAAGTAGTAAAATCAATGCAAATAACACTATATTAAAGTTTGGTAAAGATCAGACAACTTACAAATATCAAATAAATTCCAGCAGTCACAAAATGGAGAGAAAACAGGAAAAATACAACAGCACCCGTTTCTGGAAACCTAGGGGTTCTATATATAGAAAACGACGTCACCCGATCGGGTGACCTGCTTCGTTCTTCGGCAGCGCACTTCAGAATTTCACCCGGTCAGACGACACGATCGGTTGGAGGAAGCAGCTCATCGCTTGGATCTTGGTGTCGTCGGGTGAACCGATCGGTTGATAAATCAACCGATCGATTGGAATTTTCGCCCAAAAGAGAGAAACTTCAGACGTATTGGCATGGTCTGCTGGCGGTCGGGTGAGCTCTCCGGGTCATCTCTTTGGAGGAATCATCTACAGATGAACCGATCGGGTTAATATCACCCGATCGGTTGGATTTCAGCTCCAATTTCCCAAGAAGTTCGTTGGTTGAACCGGTCATCGAACCGGTCGGTAGATGCTCTCGTAGCTTCAGTTGCTGTCCGGGTGGTGCACGCGTGCATCACCCGATCGGTTTACTATGTCCAAACGATCGGGTGGGGCCTGAAAGATGGTGATTTTCATCGTTTGACCCCCTGGATCACGCGTGACTCCTCCCGTTGCTTCGGGGACATGTGATATCTTCGTTATGTGTCCCCTATGCTGAAAAACTCCTGCAAACACACAAAAACACAGAAAAGTGAAAGAAAACGAGAAAACACGAGAAAGTGGATACGAGACGGCGGAAAATAACGGAAAAACACAAAGAAGATGTGCGTGAATATATAAAATATACACACACGTCAAAATCCCCCAAGTTGAACCCTTCCTCGTCCTCGAGGTAGACGAGTGAGAGTAGGAGCTCGGAGGGAGAAAATAGAGAGAAAAAGAGAAAAAGAGAACTCTAAATCCTAAATCGCCCGTCAGGGCCAACAAAATCGAAAACGACACACCCATCAAGCAAACGAAAAATCACCACACTAAACCAAAGAAAACGAGTCTTGACAAGTGCCGTGGTCCCACGCGGTGAAGCGCGAGTGAGCGTGGTCGTGTGCTAGCAGTCGGTGTCACTATCTATATCGTGCAATAAGCTCCATATACACAAATCCAAGAAATGACCCAAATATCGATTCGATTTAGAATAAGCGGCGAATATATAGCTCAAGCATGCATGGGAAGAGTAAGAATCGAAATGTATCATGTGTCAGGGGCTCCACAGCTAGGGACTTGGACATCACCACACTATCACCTAGATAATAGCTAGAAATTCCCTATTCCAAGTGTTTTCGAAAACTATGGGGGTTGAGATGATGTGGAGAAGAATACTCGGTGCAAACTCTCGCCTTCCCTTTATTCTTGGTAGGTAGGAAAATATTCACACACATTTTTTTGGGTTTTGGATATATGTATTTTTTTGGGTTTTTGGCTATACATATGTATTTTTTTCTTTCTTTTCTCTTTTCTCCTTTTTTTGGGGTTTTCTTTTCTCTTTTTTTTTTGAATTTTTGGATTTTGGGGTATATACACGTGTGTACTCTCCCAAGTGGGAGAACGGTACACGCCGAGGGGATTTGCACCAAGTAAAATAAAAAATAAATCGGGTTCTAAACACTTGGGCGGGGGAGATTTTTCGCTAATCAGAGCATAGGCTAAATGAGTTATCCTAGTCCTAGTTGTGGAATCCCGACACATGCGACATGAAGCATACGATATATATATATATTCATGCATACAGAAACGGATAAGAGAAGCAAATACCGCATATTCAAATCGAAGCATGATAATCTAGGGGTCATTCCGAGGACATGTATATAAATCTAAATCACAAAGTAGAAGCACACCAAACAGCTAAGCACGACACACGACTCACACAAAAGGAAGTGGACCCACGATGCATGAAATGCAAGAGGACTCGGCTTCCTAGAGTTAGTGAAAGTGAAAATCGAAGCCCTGCTAGGTGTGTGTGTGTGATTTTAGTGGCAATTCATCATAGGGTTCATCTCTAGGAGAACGAGATAAAAAGTAGAAAAGAAAAAAGAAAAACACGATGAAAATGACTCAAAAACGACGAAAAAGACGCAAATGACGCACGAAGTGCGACTCCCCCAAGCTGAAAGTTGCATTGCCCTCAATGCAATAAAAGGGAATACGGGAGGGCAATGAAAATGGGGGGAAATACGCACCGACTCAAAAAGAAATGAAAAACAAGAAAAACACACATACAAAAATGGAAAAGAAGGAAGATCACACCACATGACATACAAACAGAAAATAAAAATAGAAAATCACACCACACGACAATTAAAAACAAACACACAAAGAAAACATCACACGACAGCACACAGAAAAATTGACTTCCCCCAAGCTAGACATGACGATGCTAGCAAAATGATATGATCATGAAAATGCAGAGATATGCAAGGGGAGGTCAGAAAACAAAATGGAATCAAAAAGCAGGAGAGGAATCGTCCTCGTCCTCCTCGGTGGAAGATGTGGGGGATGCGATGGAGTGGGCGGGAGAGGTGACTGGTGTGCGGAGAAGTGGAGAAAGTGGTCGGGGTGATGGATCGGTGGGTGTGGAGGTGTGAATGATGGGTGGAGTGGTAGTGGTGATGGTGAGCGGGAGTGAAAGGGCGACCAACGCGGTGGTAGATGGGGTAGAAATGGCGGTGGATGGGGTGGATACGACGACAGAAGATGATGGTGAGGGAAGTGATCGCGATCACACCTGCAATTTCTTGCTGCGCACGTATGGGGTGACGGAAGTGGAGGGTGGTGGATCTATGGGGGTGACAGTGGAGGGAAAGGAAATGGTGGGAGTAGATGAGGTGGTGGGAATGGAATTGGTGATGGAAGTGGTGATAGGAGGGGATGGTCGCCTAGGGGGTGATGGTGGAGGTGAAAAATGTGATGGTGGAGGTGAGGAATGTGATGGTGGTGGTGAAAATCATCGAGGGGGTGAAGGCGGTGGAGAGGGGTATGGTGTGGGAGGAGGTGGCCTGAGGACGTGAGTGAGAATGCCGAGGATGGTGGCCACGTCCCTCTCAAACACGAGGAAACGTGGGTGAGTGAAGATGGAAGAGGATGGGACCGAGGAGGTGGAAGAAGATGCGGCAGCGCGCAATGAAGCTAACTCAACCTTGAGATGGAGGCGAGTAGAGGCAGCTCGACGAAATGAGGAAGTAGTGGTGGTACAGACCGGAGAGGTGGCGACGGTGGTGATCGGGACAGAAGCTGGGATGACATGACTAGGACCAGCCCCAGAATATCCCCGGGACGCAGGGATATCCTACACGCCTAAGTGGACGACAGGGGAAGGTGGTCTGGATGCGTCATGGGAAAAGGATGGAAGACGTAGCCCCTCAAGAAATTTAGGATCGGGAGGAAATGTCCAATCTGCCACTAAGACGATAGACATACGAGTGGGGTTGGGCAGAATGGTATAGGGAGCTGGGGGGTGTCCGTAGTGAAAAGTGAAACGGCGATTGGAGCGGGGCTTAATCATGTGTATATGCCGCAGGACATCAAGGTCGAGAAGTGTGGGTCCTGCGGCTGTAGGTAAATCTTGGGGGATGATAATATTAAACTGGGGAGCCGAAGCTATGATAGTGATGAGGCCCCCGCAACAAAACTTTCCCTTGCCGGCGCGGCTAATCTCAAGAAGCTTGTGAATATGCCAAGCACCGGCATGAACGGGAACGGTAGGGGCCCTAAAAGAAATCCCGTCATCACCACGAACAAAAGTAAAGGTCATGGCCCACAAAATGAAAAGATCAGGGATGGTCACGGTACCTGACTCATCCCTAGTGAAAAACGTGCATGATATGATTTGGTAGGCCGACGGAAGATGGGGTGAATGATGGAGGAGGCCTTGGCCTTATGATCGGTCCAAATTTTACACCTTTTTTCTGCATATTTGCATGCCATTTCGGTTGCTCATATTGCGATTTTCACGATTATTCGATGATATTGTGTTACTTTTCACTATTTCTTGTTTTTGTCGGATTTCAGGAAATATGAGCAATTGGGAGCAAAAATGAGCTTAAAGCACTTGCACGCATAATGGAGCATCGCTCATGGACTTATTGAGGACCTATCAGTGATAGAAGACGCGTGGAAGAAGAAAGAACGTCGTAGGAGCGACGAGGAAGCGAAATGATGAAGATTGGGCATTTTCAGCATGCCACTCGATCGAGTGAAGGAGTCACTCGGCCGAGCAAAGAAGCCTGCTCGGCTGGCCAGATCGGACATGTAATTACTTGAAGATTAGCATGCACTCGACCGAGTGACGACATCCCACTCGTCCGAGTATGGAGACACCACTCGCCCGAGTGGCACACGAATGCCAGCATCCAAAAGACCAGACTTACTGTAATCTGTCAGTCGACTACAAGCTCCGACTCAACCGAATACCAAAAGCCCCTCGGCCGAGTGACATTTGCCGCTCGGCCGAGTGATGCAGAGGACACGCAGCGCCCAGATTTTCAGACAGCCTCCCACTCTTTTGAAATCTGCTATTATTCCAGCAATTAAAGTATTTTTCTCATATTTTTTATGGATAGTAGACTTCATGACGATTCCAACTCCGCTAAGAACGCACAAATCGAAGGTCAGATGAAATCTGGGGAATTTCTGTAAGTTGATGCTGCAGTGCTGGAATTTCCACTCGGTCGGGTCACATGTTCCACTCGGCCGAGTGCGGCCTGGGCCCAGATTTTAAGTTGCGGTTTGGGCTGTTTTTGGGCACGAATTTGAGGGGTTTTGAGGGTTATTTGCTAGGGTTTTGGGAGACTATATAAGGGTTTTGTAGCCACCATTAGAGGGAGTTCCCACATGTTTTCTTAGGGATTATTTTAGAGGTTAGGCCATGCCCTAGGCCCACTCTTGGATCTAAAAGCTTGTATTTGGATTGAAGATCTTCATCAAAGCTAAGTATTTTGTTCTTGTTATTTGAATCTTTGTTTTTCTATCTTTTTGTATGCAAGCAATGATTTTTATTGATTCTCATATCGTTATTGCTATGCTTGAGTAGATTTGTTGTTCTAGGGCATGTGGATGAACCCTATGGATCTAATTTCAGATTTGTGATGAATGAATTTCTAAATTGCTAGAATTGCTAGGAGGTTAGGTTGTGATCGATTTATTACGGATAGCTAGGGATTTCCATCGATTGGGGTTTGCAAGAGATTGGATTCTAATCGATGTGAATGCCTATATATTCGATTTAGGTTTATAATCGAGATTCTCTAGACTTGGTTTGCAAGAGATTGGACCAAAGCTAGGATTTTTATTATAAATCTATACCCATATTCGTTTGCAAGAGATTGGACCAATACGAACTATCACAACCTAGATCGTAACTCGAGTTTGCACGAGAGTGGGCTCGAGGAGCGATTGAAGGATGATGTCGATCCTAATGCTAGTGGCTTAGGCTAGGGTTTACAAGAGATTGGGCCCTATCCTAGGTTTGCTATAGACTGACAATAGCGTGAGAGCGTGAGCTTGGTTCTCTTTTCAGTTACGACTAGTTAACCTCAACGCAAGTCTAGTAATATTGAGATTCACTATTTACAATGATGTATGACGATCCGTAGTGGGAATTCCCTAGCCCTAGACACTTTTATTATATTGTATTTGAATCGATATTTGACCGACTTCTTTATCACCGACACAGACATCCACCACCATTTCCATTACATCATTCCATAACCATCTCCACCAATAAGACATTCGTAGTCAAACCAACCTAGGATAGATTGGAGCCAACACCACCTCCTCGTGTTCGATACCCACTCGCTGCTACACCGTGCGCTTGCGGTAAGACTAGCGAGTCGCGTGCCCCGGTTGCGTGTTCGCGCACCTTCGGGCATCCGATCAAGTTTTTGGCGCCGTTGCCCGGGAGGTATTTCCCGTTGGGTGCCAATTTGTCACAATTAGGTTGATTAGACTACGAAATTTTTTTTAACAAAAGGGGATTTTCACCCCCACCACCATTATTATCATTTCTATATTCTTTTGTGCCATTGATATTTTTCTCCAGGAATTTATCTTTGTTGATCAGGTGCTATGGATTATACTACGTGGACCACAGATTTTGATCAGAATGCTCAGATGGGAGAATACTATTATGATCAGAGTGCTCAGATGGGAGAATACTATTATGATCAGAGTGCTCAGATGGGAGAATACTTTTTTGAGGAAACACACTGGCCCGAGCTTGATGAGAAACAAAGGATTTTTTTGATGAGATGCATGCACACCAAGTTGAAATACAAGCCGGGCTTGATAAGGGCGCCCTTCAATTGGAATGCGTGAAGAGGGAACTTGAAATGAATGCGCTCATGCTTAAGGTTGCAGGGATTTCCAAGGATATCAGTTCCGCTTCTTCATTTTATGGGCAAGAAGCATCACCGGTCATATTACCAGAGCCAGAATGTGCCGTCATCGATCCCACATCCTACGATACAACTATTGCATATAAAGAATGGATGGACGAAGAGGCCGGGGAGGAAGCAGAAACTGAGTCATATGCGCGGCCAGAGGAGGACGCATTTCAGAGATTATTGGATGGCCTCTTGGAGTCAGTGAGATTCATCGATTCAGAGAGCATTACAGCAGGTGATGCATTTGAGCTACGATTTGCAGATTTTGTTATGAACTGTGTTTCAGCGGTAGGAACAATTGAGGAGGACATCCATGTCAGTCTTGATGGGGATAGACTATATTTTCGGATTGCTTGCGGGCATTCCCCTCCACATGATATATCTCCACAAGTTGACACATATGAGCAGCCAGCATCACCATTCCAGAGAGAGTCTACATTGGTAGTTGATGAGAAGGCAAAGGAGCACACTGTCGAGCCAGAGCATATTGACGAGGAGGCCTTACATGCGGATCCAGAGCATGCTTTTGAGGTGGCCTTACATACAGAGCCAGAGCTTATCACTGAGGAGGTCGTACATCAGGATGAGGACACAGCCATTCATAAGGATTCTGAGCACTACCCTCCTCCATTGGAGCTCCCGCAGCCACCTCATCCTCCCACTGACGTCGAGGACTATCCCACAGAGCTTACTGCTCCCACTCAAGGAGATATTCTTACCCACTCCATTTCTGAATCATGCATTCCATTCGATATTTATTTTGATTCAGATATTTTTGACACGTCATACCTTTTGCAGCACACATACAATTATGGACCGGAGGTATGCTTGGACGTGTCACAGTTTGACGAGCCTATCGAGGAGGTCCACACCTATGATCCAGATTTACCTGAACAGCTGAGAGAGCACACCACGAAGATGTCTATCAAAGCACAAGAGGATATTGAATTATTTCCAGGGAAGTATCGTCCACCATTATTTATTCCATATATTTCTATAGACGATCCTCTTTGGGATACTTTTATTACAAGGGTGAATTTTTTGCAGCGAACTGATGCATCCTATTCTCTGCAGGGTACAGGTGGAGTCCTTGTGGGAATGCTGGAGGATGCATTACTGGAGTTCGTTAGTGTTCATGGACGCATGCACCTGGCGGAGCCACGGAAAGAGCAGTTGGAGCAGTTGCCTGCACCGGTAAAGATACTTGATCCGCCTTTTGCTATATGTGATATCAATCCAGTAGTGTAGAAATTTTTATGCTTTAAATAAACACGAATTCTCTCGACAGCGAGAGGACCGTATAGATTTGCTTGAATAAATATCACCTCATATGACGGCCACAACAATCATTTACACCCCAAACCCATTATATATATTAATTCCCCTCTCCATATTTTGTTACGCCACATCCTTTTTGCTCACCACCCATCGAGCATTTCTTTCAAATGAATACTCACTTTCTTATTTGTTTGACTTGCTCACGCTTAGCAACGTCGTGATTTTATTGATCAAGTCATTTGAATAGGATTGTTTGGTATAAGCTTTGGGGAAAGCTCTCTCATGCATCATTGCATGTGCATGTAGTTGCATTAGGAGTTCATGTCATTCATTTCATCATTTTTCATTCACCCCCTTATTATTATCGTTGTTCATCATATTTTTCCTTTTATGATCACATTGAGGACAATGTGAAGTTTAAGCTTGGGGGAGTGCACTTCCATGCCATTTAGATGCATTAGTTGCATTTTTACTTTATTTTAGGATTTTTTTTAAAAAAAATTATTTTAGGATTTTTAAAAAAAAATTTCAAAATTTTTGCATCATCTTTTTGATTTTTCTATCTTATTTTCCTTTTATGTGTGTTTATGCATCATGTTGTGTGCTTGATTTTCTTTTCTTTCCTCTCTTTTATTTTTATTTCTTTATTTTCCTTTTCTCTCCTTCCGCTAGATGAATTTCGTATGATGATATCTCTTATTGCTTTAGCAACCATCACGATGCTTATTATTCCTTGCCATGCTATTTAGAGTATTCCATAGTCTTGCTATTCACACGTGCTTGCAAGTCTATTTCTCTCGATGACTCCTCTAAGTGAATGCATGATATTAATTGAAGCTGAATGTATTGATTAGTGTTTAGTATGATTTTGTTGAAAATGCACCAAGATTCACGCATCATTAGTATATCTGAAGCATCAGTTTTATTGTCTTATTCACCTTCTGTTGCATGCCTAATATGGTTGTAAACTTTACTGCTTGACTTCACAATTTATTGAAATGATTGAGAATATCCATGCTTACATATGAGTTTTAGTTGATGTATTATCTTATTGAACCGTTCGTGCATATCTTAGAGTGAACCGAGTGTTATATTGCTTCCTTCTCCACATATATCTTTTTATTCTCTACATGTCACTTGAGTTCACCTCCTAAAGCTACTTATATCGCATCTATTTCCCAAAAATCCCCACAAAAGAAAATTTTAGCTCCAAAAAAAGTCCAAAAAGCCAAAAAGGAGCCAAAAACCAAAAAAATACAAATCATATAGCTCCTACAAAAATCCGAAAAGAAAAATGAGAAACAAAATGTTCAAAAAGAAAAAGAAATATATTTCTCTATCTCATTATTGGAGCCACAAAATCTTGGGAAAACCAAGGAAAAAATCCCATTTTCCACTATCATATTCCTTTAGATGCGATGCCTCAAGCTAAGCTGGGGGGGGGGGGGGGTGAACTCGTTTGACCATATGAGTCAGCACGACATTAGAGTGGAGAGGTGCACGAATGAGGAAGTTTGATAATGCTGAAACTTAGCAAAATACTTTAGTTATGGAGATTTCTTATGAATCGATATAAATATGTGAATGCCATGATTTATTCCATTCTCCATTGCATGTTTGGTGTGATTCTTATATGCTTCATTTATAACTTTTGATTGAAAAGTGCATTGCCAACATTTGTATATTAAATCCTATGAAATGCGTGACGTGGATATGAATTGATTGTATGAATTTAGAGAATCCCTTTTGTGTTCTTAAAAGCTTGCAAGTACCATGTTTATGTAAGATATGAAATCCTTATAGCATGTGATTTGTATTTTCCAAGTTATCGTGATGTGTAGCTTATGGCTTGAGATCTGAGAGAAGAATCTAGCGACCCCGTCCACCTCGTGTTCTTTCTTTTTCATTTCATTTTCTTTATTTTCATCTCTCGAGTTCGTCTCTCTACATATCTTTCTCGAGGACGAGTAAGAGGTAAGCTTGGGGGATTTTGATCGGTCTATATTTTACACCTTTTTTCTGCATATTTGCATGCCATTTCGGTTGCTCATATTGCGATTTTCACGATTATTCGATGATATTGTGTTACTTTTTACTATTTCTTGTTTTTGTCGGATTTCAGGAAATATGAGCAATTGGGAGCAAAAATGAGCTTAAAGGACTTGCACGTGTAACGGAGCATCACTCATGGACTTATTGAGGACCTATCAGCGATAGAAGACGAGTGGAAGAAGAAAGAACGTCGTAGGAGCGACAAGGAAGAGAAATGATGAAGATTGGGCATTTTCAGCATGCCACTCGGCCGAGTGAAGGAGTCACTCGGTCGAGCAAAGAAGCCCGCTCGACCGGCCAGATCAGACACGCAATTACTTGAAGATTAGCGTGCACTCGGCCGAGTGACGACATCCCACTTGTCTGAGTATGGAGACACCACTCGCCCGAGTGGCACACGAATGACGGCATCCAAAAGACCAGACTTACTGTAATCCGTCAGTCGACTACGAGCTCTGACTCGGCCGAATACCAAAAGCCCCTCGGCCGAGTGACATTTACCGCTCGGCCGAGTGATGCCGAGGACACGCAGCGACCAGATTTTCAGATAGCCTCCCACTCTTTTGAAATCTGCTATCATTTCAGCAATTAAAGTATTTTTCTCATATTTTTTATGGATAGTAGAGTTCATGAAGATTCCAACGCCGCTAAGAACGCACAAATCGGAGGTTGGATGAAATCTGGAGAATTTCTGCAAGTTGATTCTGCAGTGCTGGAATTTCCACTCGGCCGGGTCACATGTTCCACTCGGCCGAGTGCGGCCTGGGCCCAGATTTTAAGTTGCGGTTTGGGCTGTTTTTGGGAGACTATATAAGGGTTTTGTAGCCACCATTAGAGGGAGTTCCCACATGTTTTCTTAGGGATTATTTTAGAGGTTAGGCCATGCCCTAGGCCCCCTCTTGGATCTAAAAGCTTGTATTTGGATTGAAGATCTTCATCAAAGCTAAGTATTTTGTTCTTGTTATTTTAATCTTTGTTTTTCTATATTTTTGTATGCAAGCAATGATTTTTATTGATTCTCATATCGTTATTGCTATGCTTGAGTAGATTTGTTGTTCTAGGGCATGGGGATGAACCCTATGGATCTAATTTCAGATTTGTGATGAATGAATTTCTAAATTGCTAGAATTGCTAGGAGGTTAGGTTGTAATCGATTTATTACGGATAGTTAGGGATTTCCATCGATTGGGGTTTGCAAGAGATTTGATTCTAATCGATGGGAAGGCCTAGATATTCGATTTAGGTTTATAATCGAGATTCTCTAGACTTGGTTTGCAAGAGATTGGACCAAAGCTAGGATTTTTATTATAAATCTATATCCATATTCGTTTGCAAGAGATTGGACAAATACAAACTATCACAACCTAGATCGTAACTCGAGTTTGCACGAGAGTGGGCTCGAGGAGCGATTGAACGATGATGTCGATCCTAATGCTAGTGGCTTAGGCTAGGGTTTGCAAGAGATTGGGCCCTATCCTAGGTTTGCTATAGACCGACAATAGCGCGAGAGTGTGAGCTTGGTTCTCTATTCAGTTACGACTAGTTCACCTCAACGCAAGTCTAGTAATATTGAGATTCACTATTTACAATGATGTATGACGATCCGTAGTGGGAATTCCCTAGCCCTAGACACTTTTATTATATTGTATTTGAATCGATATTTGACCGACTTCTTTATCACCGACACCGACATCCACCACCATTTCCATTATATCATTCCATAACCATCTCCACCAATAAGACGTTCGTAGTCAAACCAACCTAGGATAGATTGGAGCCAACACCACCTCCTCGTGTTCGATACCCGCTCGCCACTTGACCATGCGCTTGCGGTAAAACTACAATCGTTCTCCGGGTGTATAACCGGGGCCGATCACCTTACCTCGGGGATAGCGATCGTGTAGGGTGAGGGGAACCAAAACTGATCGACGTCAAATTCGGGGGGATATCCGTAGGGACGGATAGCGTCGTCCCCAAGGATGGGGAAACCAAAGATGTTATTGATGGTGTTCAATGAGTGCAAATGGTTTTGTTACGAACGGGGAAGAAGACGATCGACCCCGACTCACATACAAGGGTGGATAAAAATTCGAGTGTGAGGGAGGGGTAGGACACCGCAGTGGCGTTTAGGAATGATAACCAACCTAAATTTGCGAAAAGAGTCTCGACCTCGGTGAAGACATCGAGATCGATAAGCGATTAGGCATGGGCAAATTTGGTCGATATATGCCCCCGTGCATCAAGTTGATGACAAAAATCCTTGTGCTCTTGATTCCTAAAGCGGTAGCCACGCATGCCTATCAGTGGGTCCTCAGCTGGGATGATAGGTTGGGGTTGGGGTGGGGTTGTGCAGGCTGTGCAGGAGGAGGGCGTGAATGTGGCGGACGCGTAGTCTTGCGTCTCTTGCGAGACGACCCCTCCTCTCGCATGATACCCTTACCCTTATCTTTATCTTTGGCCATGTGAGTGTGTGAGTGTGAGTGTATGCAAGATGTAATGAATGCACACTAACACATGCAATCGAGCAAAAAATGAAATTCTAGGGCAAAATATAAAATTGAGCTAAGGAGCGAAGTTACCCAGTCGAGACGAAGATCATTGCTCGTAGGTGACCCAACGCAACGCAATGGGAAGAAGTGTGAAGCCGCGACGCTTCTTTTCAGCAATTTTTCGAAATGGGGGGAAGAGTGCGGAAATTAGGGTTTTTGTGGGGGTAAAAACAAAAATGGAGAGAGTGAAATCGATGGAGGCAAGGATTTAAGGGGGTTTGTGGTCGGTTGAGGGAGTATCAAGGTCGATTGGAGGTTGGAGAAGATGAAACGGCGATGGAGAGTCAAAGTCGTGGGAAGGGGAAATGAACGGGTGGAGTTGGGTTATTTATAGGGTTTAAGTCGAACCGATCGGGTGAAGTTGTCACCCGATCGGTTGACACTTAGGTCGAAAATCTTGCTAAAAAGAGGCTATAGGCGAACCGATCGGTTGAGAACTCAACCGATCAGTTGGCCGCTTCACAATTTTCTCGAGAATTCAATACAGCTCACCCGGTCAGTCACACGACCATACTTTGTATCACCCGATTGGTTGATCAACTCTCAAAATTTTCCGAGACTTCGGCCCAGCTCACACGGTCTGTCACCCGGTCTCATATTGCTTCACCCGACCGGTTCGTTGGAGAATAGATACGCCCATTGTCTGATACGTCTCACCCGATCGGTTGGCTGGTCACACGATTGGGTGAGGGCTTGTTTCCTGCAAAAAAAAATCCATAAATGGCCTAAGTATCTCGACGGAAGTACACGCGGCTGGATTTAATTATTAAAATAGAAAAAATAAAGCTAAAAATAATCCTAAAAACGAAGATAAAAGTTTAGAGCATAGGTTGCCTCCCATGAAGCGCTTTTGTTTAACGTCGTTTTCTCGACGCCCGTAGATGATATTCAAGGCGGACGGGGGTGATGCCCTAAGATCGGCATTGCTTCAGATTCGGAGTTGGTGGCTTTTGGCGACATCGGCAGCGACAAGTAGACTTGCTCGACGACCCTCCCTCAGTTGATGGAATCCGGAGGCTTCTCCCTTATATTGGCGTCTACCGCCACTCGTTTCAAGATCTGGATCTCATATCCGGTGAGCCCATGGGCTCTTTCCCTTTCCTCCTCGTCAGAGGGGCTTTTTGAAATCCGGGAGGGACCGTATGTGCCGCATCCGCTTTCCCAGCAACATCATCATTCTTCAGGCCGTCATGTTCTTAAATGGTCCCCTAAACTGTTGGGGGGGGATTCCTTGAAAGAATTTCCCAGGCCACGGCTTCCACAACTCTTTCTTCTTCTATGTCCAGCACATTGCAACTTGGATCATCCGGAGGGTCGGGGTGCTTCATTGATAGCCCCAAGTCAAACTCGACTCTTTCGTTGCCAACGTTAAGGAAAAGTTTCCCCTTCTTCGCATCTATTAAAACGCCGGCAGTGGCCATGAAAGGTCGTCCAAGAATGATGGGGGTGTGCGTATCTTCAGGCATGTCCATGACGACGAAGTCCACTGGCACATGCACCCCACTTACGTTGACAGGCAGGTCATCTACAACCCCCACCGGATATTTGACCGATCGGTCTGGAAGCTGTAGGGTCATACCGGTGGACTCCAGGTCGCCCATCCCTATCCTCTTACATAGTGACAGGGGCATTAAACTGATGCTCGTCCCAAGATCAACGAGCACACGATGGATCTTTACCTCCCCGATCGCATAAGGGATAGAGATGCTCCCCGGGTCCTTAAGCGTAGGCGAATTTGCTTGCTGGATGAGTGCACTACACTCCGCCATGAGAACTACCTTGTCCTTTCTAGAACCCTTTGTCACCAAATCCTTGAGTAATTTCGCGTAGGAGGGTATGGTCTCAATAGCTTCAATGAAGGGGATTTGAAGGCTCAAATCCTTGACCATGGCAAAGAATTTGCCATACTTTTTGTCTATCTTCGCTTGGGCTAGCCGTTATGGAAAAGGCACAACGGGCTTGAACACTTTAAGGCTCCCTTCCTCGTCCTTCTTCTTCTCCTCTTCAGGGACTCCCTCCGGAGTCGTAGTTTTTGGTGACGAAGCACCGTTGTCATTGGCTTTTTCAATTGGTCGCTCTACGACCAACGGTGCTTTCGGTTCCTTGGCGGGCACTCTCGTGGGGATTTGTGTTCTGCTCCTCAAGACGATAGCAGACACGTTCGCATGCTCGTGCATGAGTGCCAAAGTCTGGTTCGCCCCCCTCGGGTTCACTTCCGGTTGTGGCGGCAATAGATTTTGCAACCTTGAAAGGTTCGCCACCTGTAACGCCTGCTCGGTTACTTGGTCAGTGAGAGCCCGATGCCCCATCTCCAGCTTCAAATTGATCTTCTCCTGGTTGGTGATGTATTGAGTCAAGAGGGACTCAACCGGGGAGATGACCCGCTGCTGGCCATAAGGCTGCTGCTGCTGCTGAATGGGCTGCTGGTTCCTAGGAGCAAACTGCTGATACTGTTGCTGCTGTTGCTGCATGGGCTGCTGATACTGCTGTTGCTGAGGCCTAGCCGGCTGATATATCTGCTGTTGCTGCTGCTGAGGCGGCTGCTGAAACGGTGCCCGGTAGCTAAGGTTGAGGTGGTTCCGATTGTTTGGAGAGTAGGCCGGATTGGAGCTAGTCCATGGTGGATATGACACATTTCCCATAGGATTGTAGAATAGTGCGCTCGCTTGGTCCAACGGTGGTGAGATGTCACCACCCTCGAAGTCCCCCATGACTTCGGATTCCACCGCCGCAATATGCTGTGTACCGACACCACAGGCTCCTACCATGAGCGCTGAGATCTGGGTCAACAGCAAGTCAAACTTGCTGGATAATTTGTCGACGTCCTCGACCCTGTGGATGCCCCCAGATCTAGGCGTTGCTCTCTCGTCACACCACCGCTCATTGTTCGATGCCATGTTTTTAAGAATTTGTCCGGCATCTTCTTCACTTCTGGACATGAAGGACCCCCCAACCGCGGCGTCCATGGAAGATTTCAAGTCATCCCTCAATCTGTTGTAGAATAGATCAATTATTTGCCACTTGGGAAGCTCGTGATGAGGGCATCTCCTCTATATTTCTTTAAATCTTGTCCAAGCTTCATGCAGGGACTCGTGGCTGGCCTAGGAGAAGGAGGAGATCTCACTCCTCAGCTTCATGGTCTTCCCCGACGGAAAGAACTTCATCAAGAATGCATTTGAAAGCTTCTCCCAAGTGTTGAAAGTGTTAGGGTCCTTCCCCCTTAGCCACTGTTTGGCCTTATCCCGCAGAGAGAAGGGGAATAGCTTCAGACGGATCGCCTCAGTTGTGACACCATTAATCCGGAAGGTGTCACATTTCTCCAAGAAGGAGTCCAGATGTTCGATGGGGCTCTCTATGGGTGTCCCAGAGAATTGATCCTGCTGGATCCACGTCACCAAGGACGGCATAAGCTCGAAGCTATGTGCCATTATAGAAGGAGCTTGGATGGTGGAGGTGGACTCGATGGATGGCATCGAGTACTCCAGCAGGGACTTATGCGGTGGGGTATTCTCCTCCATGGCTTCAGACTCTTCTCTTCTTCTCTTCTCTGCGGCCAGACGCCTTAGGGTGGCGTTTATCTCAGGATCAACAGGAATCAAGTCGTCAAGACTCCTTGTGTTCCTGCGCATTAAAAGCAACAAACACCCGTGAAGCAAAAAGTGGGAAAGAAACAAATAAAATAGAAAATAAAATTAAGAAAATAAAAACGAAAAATAAGAATGCGAAAATTATCGCGAGATAGGGATATGAGCTAGACTCAAGGGTTCATTGGTCCTAAAATAACAAGCACGTTGCCTCCCCGGCAATGGCGCCATAAAGCTTGACGTCCCCGCAGTTTGCGTGCATGCAAGTGTTCAATAATATGTGATTGGGGGCATGAGATTTAAATATTTATAACCGCAAGTGCACGATGTTGTAGTGTGGCTTCGGGGTCGAACTCAGGGAGGCGTGGTTGTGCTTGTGTCAGATAGGAACCGATTCCCCCTAGGGGTGAGCTAGCCCGAATCGAATGATTGTTTATCACTAATCGTAGGTAAGGGGTTAAACATTAATAAAGGAAACCTGGAACTTCGGTTTCCACCCTATCATGTGATTCTCACTAACACGGCCGACAGATAGGATAACGATCAGAATTAGGGTCTAGTGGTGAGACGTTGCCTCTAAGAGTGATTCCAGCGTCCCATGGGCCCGATATTCTGGTCGGTGCCTAGGATGATACGTCGGACTACCCAGGTTCGGTCAGTGGGCATTCCCCTGTCCATTAACACTGACCAACTCCGGGAGCACTAAGCTCGCAACGATAACTCCCAACATCTTATCCTGCCGGTGCGCTAGGATTCGATGTCTACGCTAAGGGCGTGAGCTATGGCTAGGGAGTCAACCGCCAAGTTTATTTCCCATTGGCCCAACGGTCAAAGGCAGTCTTTTTCCCGCCGATGACAATGAAACACCCCGCTTAACCAATAGATTTCTATTCCCTATCGATTTCCTAGTCCTATGGACGCATCAGGGAGAACCCACAAAGGGATTTCCACCAAAATCCCAGATTTGGGAACTACTCACACATATTAGCTAAAAAGCAATCTAAATGAAAATCGACCGTCAAAAATATAATCCTGTGATTGAAAAGTAGTAAAAGCAATGCAAATAACACTATATTAAAGTTTGGTAAAGATCAGACAACTTACAAATATCAAATAAATTC
>JAULAV010002640.1:0-25005 GCA_030789695.1 Scilla litardierei | reverse complement strand
CTAAAGGCCCAAACATGGCCAACAAAAGTACAAGGTACAAAGTATAGGTGCCACGCACCGACAACTAACAACAAAACCTAAAACAAAAGAAAACTCATCAAAGTCACCAAGAAAGGTCACCGATGACCACAAAACTCCTCCTGGGCAGACATGGACGCAGGCTCAGCGTCAGCAACAATCACGTACTCAGCTACGATCTCTGGCTCAGGGTCTAACATGTGACACCCAAAAGAGCAAGGGGCACATGTCAGCAAGTCTGCAAGAGACTTGTGCAAGGAAACTGAAAGTAGGAAAGGCAACCTAGCAGTTCTAGCATGAATGCAATGACATGGCAGTTTAAAGTATGAGTGCAACAAGTAAAGTAAAGTAAAGTAAAGTACGAGCATGGCATTTAAACATGGCAAGGATGACAAGTTATACAAGTAACACTCACTAGTACTAGACAAGTAAAGTAAGCACCTCGTGCACAGAGATTCCGCCTTTTGGCTAGAGTGGCTGATCGGGCCAACTCCCAAGCTCAAGTGATCATTTATCCCTACCCCTCCACGTGTATCGAGCCAGGGCCTTACCCCCGAACACGGAATGCTCGCTTCTGGATCACGAGCCAGGAAGTGTTTTTAACAAGTATGGTGTAGGGGTGCACCTAGCCGGACGAGGAAGTACAAGTACAAGTATTGTAGCGTGTGCTACGAATGCAACAATCAACTGGGATGACATGTACGATGCAATGCATGGCAGTTAAAAGTGCGTACAGATAAGGAAAGTAAACATGACAGTTTAGTATGCATGATCAACAAGTTAAAGAGTTGGGTCTAGCTTCGTTGTCAAGCTAGATCAATTTAGGCGACGGATCTAGTTTCGTTGTCAAACTAGATCAGGTAGGCGTCTAGCCAGCTATCATTTCACTGAATAGTCTCTTTTACGCTAAAAACAAGGAAGTGTCATAAAAACATGGCCCTACATAAGAGTTGGCAAGTTTCACTTGCCTGCAAGTACAACGTCTGAGAAACACCGTCCAAGAGAGTCCAAGTCACAAATAACCTACGTGCACAAGTCCACCGGCCAAAAGTCCATATTATTAATCTTGATTAGTGAATTTAAAACATTTTAAACATTGTAAAAACATCAATTTTAGTCTTGATTAACAGGCAATAGGTTGGGGGTCCTAAGGGTGCAAAGCGTTACCTCAACACGACGCGAAAGCTACACTGGCGTCGGGTAGCGACGCCAGGGGTGGGAATAAGAGAACGCGCTCCAAGTCCTGATTCCAATATAGATTCCTCACTGGAAAGTTCAGAGCATCAACCGGAGCGACGAGTCCAGATTCCAAAGCTAGCACGTGCGACGACGGGCTACGACGTGTCGCAACGTCGTACACGGCAAATCGTCGAAGAGAAAGCTCCTAGGTGGGGCCCACAGTAGTCCTAGGGACCAATAGGGGACCCACAATACCTCTGGAGAACTTGGGGGGCCCACGGTGGCAAGTGGTGCGACGGGTGTGGGGTTGCGACGTTTGCTCTCGGTCGGACACAGCCAAATGCGGGAGATTGGCTCGGTCGGACACTGGGGGCGGGCTTGCACAGCGCAGCGGGTCAGTGCAGGGGTTGGGCTCTCGGTCGATGTGGGGCAGGCCATCAGTCAGACACAGGGGAAAGCGGTGCCGGGCGCTGCAACGGTGTGCTGTAATGTTGCAACCGTTGCAACGTTGCGGAGAGCGGCGTGAGCGGGCGGGCGTCTCGGTCGGGCACGGTGCGGAGCGGGCTTGCGGAGCGGGGGCTTCCAGCGATGGGGGTGCGGAGCGGAGCGGGGGAAATCCCTCGGTCTGACCGAGAGATTCTCTCGGTCGGAGCGGGCTTGGTGCGGGGTCGGTGTGGAGCGGTTGCAGCGGGTGCGGAGATGCCTTGGTGCAGGCGGGAGCGTCGGTCAGGGCGGGGATTTTGGGGTGTTTGGCTCGGTCGGTGCGAGCGACGGTGCAGCAACGTTGCGACGATTCGTCGCAACGTGAAATTTGGGTTTTGGGAGCGGCTAGGGTTATTTTCTTGCGAAAATAGGTCTTCCTAAAGGTTGTTTATATAGTGTAGATGGGTTGACTAGGTCTAGGGCTAATCCTAAGGGGATTATGAGTTTAAAATATTTAAAATTCGAATCTCACCCTCTTCAACTCACACAAGGATTTGATGCGGTCCAAATGAGCTGGAATTCGGCTCAAAAATTATTTAAAACGTTTTAAACTCAAATAATTTTTCTTTGGCCGAAATTAATATAAAACCTAGCTTTTAAAAATATTTTATACCTTGTTAAAAATATAAGGGTGGTCAAATGAACTCCAAAAATTATAAAATAAATATCGGGGTGATCGTGATGAAGAAAGGAAGCTAACTAAGAGACGAATCTCAATTTTGACGTCGGACGACGAAACTAAAAATAGAAACGTCTCCCGTCAAAAGTGAAAATCACAACGTCCCATCGAATAAGATTAAATTGTGGGAAAACGACTCAAGAAATGTCGTTCCAAATTAGTGCCACTATTTAATACTCTCAGAGACGTTCACGACGGCATATCACACTAAAGTGTTCACAACAACAAAGTCTAAAATAAACACGTGCACGGTCAAAAGCACGTGCACGAACAACGTACAACGAAAAGTGGTCGTTACAGATTTTGTTGTCTTCTCTTGAATTGTGAATAATTGATAAAAAATAGTATGAGATTTCCTGCTTTTCTTTGTGCTTGAATTTTTTTGTGCTAGTATCTCATGTTTTCTTTAGTTCTTAATAAAAAAAATGAAAAATACAAAAGGCCAAAAAATGGTGCTTAATGTGTATTTTTCTCTTGAATCATTAAAGTGATATTAATGAATGATTTTCATATCCATATAGAAATTGTTGTATTATTGTTATGGCTACATGTGCATGTTTGATTTTCTAAATAACCATGACATGTTCAATGATTAGAATAATTCGATTTCTACACCTACACTTTCACTTCCACAAGTATTAAATGTTGTTGTACATTTGGAGATATCTTTTATGAAATATTGGAAAGTAAATGTAGTATGAAAAATAACTGAAAATCTAAGGGTTCTGATGTGTCTTTCCTTGGATAAAAATAGAGCTCAAAAGAATTGTGCGCGCGCGCGCGCGCGCGCGCGTGTGTGTGTGTCCATACATACACATATACATATACATAAATGAAAAAGAAAGAAAAGAGCTCCGTATGAAAAATGGATACGATCTATGACAACGACACTACCCACGAGTATCCAACATAAGCTTTAAGAGTAAACTTTAGCATTGGTGTTACACTTGTCAAGCAATGCCACTCCACATCTAAGAGTCCTCATAGGCTATGTTTTGGGTGTGGTAACTTGAACTCATTTTCAATAAGATGAGGAAAATCAATCCTAGATGATATCATGTTACATGGAAAAATGGATTGGTTTAGGTTGACTTTATTGAAAGTTCTCCTTATGTGCTTCAATGTTTAATCATCACACTTACATGTTGGTGCAGAAGTCTTTGTTATAACTTTCATTGAATTTGAAGTGCTTATTCTACGAATGTCTACAAGCAAGTGTTTGTTGTAATTTATAATATCTCTTTTTGCATGTGGTATGAAATTGACTTCGTAAGTACACTTTTGATGATAACAAAAGGGGGAGAATATTTGGGAATGATTTGGTGGTATATTCTTAATGAATGCTAATGAATAATGCTGTGATATATGATTATTGTGCATCAATGAATATATGTTCAAGGGGGAGCATGAATAAAGAGGGAGCATGCATATATGTTGAACATCATTGCATATCATTGTATTTGTATTATTTCCTCCATTATCACACTTCACACACACATGTGACGATGATATTATTTGGATCGTTATTACTCAAATCTTATATCGGGTTGTCATCATCAAAAGGGAGAGATTGTTGGATACAACGTGTTGTTAGATACAACGATCGATGACTTCGTGTTTGATGATAACAAATGTGTGTGAACGATTTGATGTGTGTGCTAAGTATTTTCAGGAGTGGCAAGCTCGTAAATACTCAAAGGGGGGACTTAGTCAAAGTGATGGAGAAATATGCAAAGAAGACTTAGTCAAAGTGATGGAGAAAATGCAATTCATTTGCAATTTGAACTTGATCAAATATGGAGAGATCCCATTCATATCAAAAGTGATTAAACCAAATCTCATTCAAATCAATTTTTGATTAAATGAAATCCTATTCAAATCCTATGACATTCAAATTCAAATCCTATAGTCATCCAAATTCAAACTCCATATCCAATGGTGATGGAAGAGATCTTCCATATGATTACTCCAAATCCTAATCAAGTGAGGATTCCATCCAATCTCCATATTCCATGTGATTCTATTTGAGCCAAAGAGATCTCCTCACATCGATATAAAACCCCCCACCTCCAAGAGCTATACCAAGAGGCAACCAAAAGAAACTTTTGGCCAAAACTAATACCCTCATCCTCTCCATTGCCGAAACCTTGAGAACCTCCCTTGCGCAACATCAAAGTCACATGCTCATCTCATTGCCGTAAGTTTCATTGCCCAATATCATTGCCGCAAGTACAAAGGCTAAGCCTCCATTGCAGCAACCAAGCATCCAAAGCCAAAGACCTCCCTCCATTGCGCCAACAACTCCAAGCAAGCTCCATTGCGACAACCAATAATCCAAAGCCAAAGACCTCTTCATTTCGCAACATCCAAGACTCTCCTCCCTCTATTGCGCAAACAACTCCAAGGGTGCTCCTTCCTCATTACCGCAACGTCTACTAGGTGTATCTTCATCCTAGCCGCAAACTTTAAGAGAAGGTCATCTCCATCATTGGGCAAGACATCAAGGAGTTATTCACCATAACCGTAACTTGCAAAGCTCCGAACTCTCCAAGGCCGCAACATTCAAGTGTTCTTCTTCTTCCTTGCCGCAACTCTTCAAGGGAGTCACCGACAAGGCCGTAAGTTGCATTGAGGAGTCATCACACATTGCGCAACGTAAGAGATCTTCAACAATATTACCGCAATATCTTGGGGTGCCAGGACTTCAGATTGAAGACTACATATTGTCAGATAGAATCTGACACGTGCTGATCGACAACACAACACAACAAATAACTTCCATTCCAATGTTGCCTAATGAACCAAGTAGAGTGATCTACGCTTGGTCCTTAATCAAAATGATGATCTTCAAATAAAGATGAGATGATATATCAACGATTGAGATTAAAAGAGTACCAACAATAAAATAAATCTCACAGCGGAATGAAATAAAAGCTTGCGATTAATGAGCAAGAATATATTAACACATGATTGCAAGTGACATATAATTAAACAATAAATAAATGAGCGTAAAGAAAATGACAATAAGCAATCACAGAAAATTTACACAGAGAGAAAATCGATTTTATCCTGGTTTCTCACCTGGGTACATCCAGTCCCCGACCGTCACAGATCGAGATTAAATCCACTATTGCCTTAGCAATACAATTGCTTATCTTCACTCGCCAGGATTTCCAACAACCTATCTCCACCACTAGGATTTCCAACCGCTTAGTTTCAACTAGGATTTACAACACCACAACCTAGCCTTAGCTAGGATTTCCAACACCCTTATCTCCAAGGGACTCAAAGTAAAATCAAGATCCAATTTAGTACAATAAATTAGTTGAGATTGGTTTTACACCCAATATTTCTTTAGCCAAGAAGAATGTGCAATTGTGCTCTATGTGGCTAAAGAATTAATCATTTCGTTGATCACACAAAGAATTCAATGTGATCAAGAAACTTTCGTTGCTTTAAAATCCATTAAAAATATTCAAAATAAAGTATAAAGGATTTTGAAAAACAACTTGCAATAGCCAATTAAAAATGATCTTAAAAGAAGATAGAATAATACGCACAATAATAAGATCAGAAATTAAAACAGTTTGGCTATGAAGAACTTGAGAGCGATGAGAATTTAGAGAGCTTGAATTGCTTAAGAGAATTTGAACTTTGCTCAAGAATGATTGGTAAAAAAATGATCTCAAAAAGCTCTCTATTTATAGAGCTAAGAAGGGATTTGAAATAATTCAAATAAGGTTTGACTTCAGCCCAAAAAAATCAGATTAGAATAAATGAGAGAATGAATCAAGGAATTCTGGTCGCACAGTTGGTAGTCGACTCTCAAGGTGGTAGTCGACTCCTAGAGAGTTTCCAGGAAAAACTCTGTCACAGCTGGTAGTCGACTCCCACATTTGGTAGTCGACTCCCAGAGCAGTTTTCAGAATCAGAGTAGTTGACTACTAGGTGTTTGTAATTGACTACAAGTTGAAACTTAGCTTCTATGGAAAGTATGCCCGCAAATGAGTTTAAAACAAGTTTAGAAAACATTTTAGAAAATCATTTTGTGTGTATGTGTGTGTGTGCATATTCTTCTTGGGTTTGACATAATCCTAAGAAAATGAAAAACAACTCAAACAATAGACACTATGATGAATTTGAAGCCATGGTTGAACTTGATCTTGTTGCTTAGGCTTCACTTGAATTTGAGCTCCTCTTTAGCTTGGGCTTGAGCACATTCTTTGATCTTCATCTTTAAGCTCCTCTTGTGCTTAAAATGAAGCTTCAGAATGTAGACGTGGAATGTGAGCTAAATCCATCTTCATCTTCTATGTGTGTAGTTATCGTTCTTCTTCTCGGAATATGCTTCGAGCTTCAATTAGCTTATTTCACAACCTACACACTTAAGCAGTATGATTAGTACATAACAACATTTGGTGTGATCATCATCAACCCCACTTGGGGTGAGACTAGATTTCCCAACAGTAATTGAATCTCCATTGGCATGAGGTCTTTTAGGGAGAGCCGAAGAACAAAACTTTGCGGGCCATGTGAAGACCTAAAATGGACAATATCATACTAATGTGGAGAGTGATAAGTTGAGCCCATATTTGAATCCAACAAGTGGTATCATAGCTAGACCCCTAACTTAGCCGATATGACATTGAGGAGATCTCGTGCAGAGCGAAAGCTACCAAGAGCTACTAAGGTGCATATGGTTCTGAGCTGCCATGTGGAATTGAGCTCTTGAGTAATGATTTGGAATTCACGTAAGGCGTCTGCTCTTGTGCAATGAGGACATGACTCGCTTGAGCATGTGAGACTATGTTTGAGGTGAAGATTTGAGGAATATCAAACATAGTCCCACATCATCTAGAAAGGGGATTTGAGGGCTATGATTCCATTTGGGGAGAATCCAAGAACAAACCATGCTGGCCTTGGCCCATAGTGGACAATATCATGCCAGTGTGGCGATTGATGAGTTGACCCCATAGTTAAACCCCCGCAGTTGACGTCCCCTAGATTTGGCACTATATGCAGTAGGATCGGGGATACTAGATTTAAATATTTGTAACCGCAAGCGCACGATGTTGTAGTGTGGCTTGAGGGTTGAACTCAGGGAGGCGTGTGTTGTGCTCATTAACAAGTAGGAACCGGATCACCAGGTGGGTAAGCTAGCCCTGTCGATCGGTTGGTTGTCACGAAATGAGCTACGAAGAGTGTAAGATATAAAAGGAAAATCTAGGACTTTGGTTTCCACCCTAACATGTGTCCTCTCTATTACGACCGACGAATAGGAATACGATCGGATTCCAGGGTTTGGTGGTGAGACGTTGCCTCTAAGAGTGATACCTAGCGTCCCATGGGCCCAATATTCAGGTCGATGCCCAGGATGATACGCTAGGTCTACCCGGGTTCGGACGGTGGGCATTTCCATGTCCATTAGCACTGACCGACTCCGGGAGCACTAAGCTCGCAACAATTACTCCCAATATTACATCCAGCTGTTCCCATGCGCTAGGATTCAATGTCTACGCTAGGGGTGTGAGCTGTGGCTAGGGGATCAAACGCCAGTTTTATTTCCCCTTGGCCCGACGGTCAGAGGCGGTCTTTCTCCCGCCAATGACAATAAAACGCCTCGCGTAACCATCTAAATTCCTCGATGATATCGAAATCCTAATCCTATAGTCGTTCTAGGGTGAACCCACGAAGGGGCTTCCACCAATGCCCTAGATTGGGGAACTACTCACGATTCATTGCAAAAATAGCAACACAAAAAAATTTAACTATTGGAATCAAGATCAATCAATAGAAATACGGAGCAAATAGTATTAAGAACGAAAAGTTAAAGTATCAAGAAACCAGAGAACTTACAAAACAAAATAAAATTGCAGCCGCTAAAATCCCAAAAAGACAGTCTGAAAAAATGGGGGTTTTTTGTTTTGGAAAAAAACATAGGGCTATATATAGAAGACATGACCACCCGATCGGTTCAGGCAATAATCGATCGGGTGAGTCGGTGGTTGACTTGGCCTTCGGTTCTTCAAATATTTCACCCGATCGCTAAACCAATCTGGTGAGTCCGGGTCATGAGCTGGGAAACTTTGGCTACAGATGAACCGATCGGGTGAGTTTTCACCCGATCGGTTGGAATTCAGCTCCAAAAGACAGAGAACACTACGGCTTCACCCGATCGCTGAACCGATCGGGTCGACTGACTGGTTGGGAAGCAGCTCCAAAAACAGAGAGGACTGCGGCTTCACCCGATCACTGAACCGATCGGGTGGGCTCTTCTTCACTGCTGCTTCTGTCCGGGTCGGATATGCGTGCACGAACCAATCGGGTGGGTTTGTCCACCCGATCGGTTGAGGGCTGAAATATGATATTCTTCGACATTTGGCCCCCGGGATCGCGCGTGGCACCTCCCGTTGCTCCGGGGACTCATGATATCTGCTTTATATGTCCCCAGTGCTGGCAATCTCCTGCAACATCACTGAAACATAAGAAAGTGAAAAGATACAAAAAAACACAAAAGAGTGGACACGAAACAACAAAAAACAACGGAAAATCACAAAGAAGACGTGCGTGAATATATAAAATATAAACGCACATCAAAATGCCCCAAGCTGAACCCTTCCTCATCCTTGAGGAAGACGAGGGAGAGTAGGAGCTCGGAGGGAAAAAGAAATAGAAAGGAAGAAACAGAAAGAGAAAGCAATGTACTAGATCACCCGTCAAAGCCAACAAGAACTAACTCACCCCACTAAGCAAGCATGCGATAAACACATCACTAAACCCAGGAATACAAGTCCATACAAGTGTCGTGGGTCCACGCAGTGAAGCACGAGTGAGTGAGGTCGTGAGCTAGCAGACGATGTTACTATCTAAATAGTGCAATTAAGCTCCATATACACATACCCAAAGAATGACCCCAAATATCGATTCAATTCGAATAAGTGGTGAATAATAGCTCAACCATGCATGAGAGTAGAATAAGAATCGAAGCGTATCATGTGTCGGGGACTCCACTGCTAGGAACTAGAAGTTCACCGCACTATTGCCTAGATAATCGTTAGAAAATTCCTATGCCAAGTGTGTTCGAAAACGAAGGAGGTTGAGAAGGTATGGAGTAGAACACTTGGTGCAAATTCTTGCCTTCCCTTTATTCACGGTGGATAGGAATGGTGTTCACAACGGGAATTTTTTTAGGTTTTGGGTATTTGTATTTTTTTTTGGATTTTTAGATATACATATCTTTTTTTCTCTTTTTTTTCTTTTTAAATTTTTCTTTCTTCTCCCTTTTTTGGACTATTGGATTTTGGGCTATATATTTGTGTACTCTCCCAAGTAGGAAAACAATACATGACGAGGCAGTTTGCACCAAGTAAAACAAAAACGAAATTGAATTCTAAACACTTGGGCAAAAGAAAATTTTTTCGTGAATCAGAGCATAAGCAAAATGGGTTATCCTAGTCATATTGGTGAGTCCCGACACATGCGAATTGAAGCGTAGTATATATATATATATATATATATATATATATATATATATATATATATATATATATATATATATATATATATATATATATATATATATATAATTCATGCATAGAGAAGCAGACAGTGAGGCAAAATACCGCATATTCAAAATTGAAGCATAATAGTCTAGGGGTCAACCAAGGACAGGTATATAAAAACAAAATCACAAAGTAGAAGCACACCACTAGCTAGTCACGACAAACAACTCACACAAAAGCAAAGTGAACCCACGAAGCATGAAATGCAATAGGACACGGCTTCCTAGGGTTAGTGAAAGTGATTATCGTAGCTAAGCTAAGTGTGTGTGTGGTTCCGTGGCAGTTCATCATGTGGGGTCATCTCTAGGAGAGGGAGAATAAAAAGAAAGAAAGAAAAAGAAAAACACGATGAAAATGAGTCAAAAATGGTGAAAAAGACACAACTGACGCACAAATTGCGACTCCCCCAAGCTGAATCTTGCATTGCCCTCAATGCAATAAGAGTAAATACGGGAGGGCAACGAAAATGGATGGAAGTACGCACCGACACAAAAAAATGAAAAACATGAAAGACACACAAACGAAACAGAAAAATAGAGAAAAAGAAACACACAATAAAAGATAGAAAAATACATCCAAAGAACACGTATAAACAAGAACACAACAACGAAATCACACGACAATACGCACAAAAATCGATTTCCCCCAAGCTGATCATGACAATGCTAGCGAAAATGTGTGATCATGGTGATGCAGAAATAAATGGCAAGGGGGAGGTCAATCTGAGCTGCTGTCGGAAGAATGGTACGGAGATGGTGAGGAGGGTGGGGAATAGTGGACGAAAGAAGATGGTATGGACAAAGGAGAGGGTGTGCCGACAGGAGAAGGAGGGGCAACGGGCTGGATCACAGGAGGATGGAAATTTATTGGTGGATCATGGTGGATTATGATGGCACCGGGTGAACAGACACACGGGTGCCAATCGGGAGGATCCAAGGGTGGAAAATGTACTAGTGTGGAATACGAAGGATCTGGATAGAAATCCCACGGTAAATGAGGAGTGTGAATGGGGATTCGATCGAATATGATGGTGGGAGGATGGAAAAAGGAGTATTATCAGGACTATAAAGGTAGATTGCACGTTCTCGACAGAAAGGAGTGATCATCCCACCATAGCAGATAGATCCAGAAGTTGCACAGCTAACAGATAAAATCTCGTGGATGATCCAATGGGCGGTGTTTATAGGCAATGGGACATGTCCATGGATCCTGTCGTAAGACATGGCATAAAGAAAGAAAAGCTCATCCCTGGACACCATGGTAACATCTACACAGGAAAAGATGGTGTTAGCAAAGAGGTAGTGGGCGAAGCGGTAACATGGATGTATGATGTAGGGGCAAGTGCCCCCGACGAAAAGGTGGTATACCGGGTGAATCGTTGCCAAACACCATCATCCCAAAAGTAAGAAAAGATATCATACCGATCATGAGTTGAACATTCAACATAATGATCGGGGTGAGGGAAATTCGGCGAATTGTTAAGCTCGGCAACATTCATTGAAAAATTGGCATTGAAAGCATGGAAAGTGAATCCCCAATCGAACACTTCGAGAGAACTAAGGAACTCGAGTGTGAGATTCTGGTGCGTGTGGGCATGAGCATGCAGAATGAAATCGCACCCAATGCATTCGAAAAATTTGGCTACGCCCCTCAAAAGTTCGAGAGATACGAGGGTGGGGGGTATCAGCAAAAAAGGTAGGTCGCATGGGACGATGAAGAAGGGCATGCAAATGTTCAGATTGTTCTTCAGAAGAAGGATTGATGCCAAGGAAAGAAGGGGAAAACGGATCATGTAGGTTGTGTCTGCGTTATGATGATGCTGGCTCTTTTCCCTTCCCAGACATGCTAATGACATAGGGGAAGAACAGTTACGTGGGGGATTGTGTCTACAGTTATGATAAAGCAGAAGTAGGAAGTAGACAAAAAATCAAAATCTTGCACACAAGTGGGGAAATATAAAGCTTGGAAAGGGGTTACCCAGCAGTGATGTCACTCCAAGCCAGATACTCCACACTAGGTCCACTGCTGTATGATGGAGTGATTTGGGGATCCCCTGCACGCTAATCCAATAAGATCTGAAATTTCAAAAATTGGTGGTCAGGGTTAGGATTTGGGTGATTTGCGGTTGAATGTGGTCAATGAGAGGTTTTTGATGGTGAGGAAGTACGGGAATAAGTGAGGGTGTGATTTTAGGGGTGGAGGGAGTGATGGAGGAGATCGATTTAGAAGAAGGGGAGAGAGACAGTGCGAATGGAAATTTTGAGGTTGGGTGAATGAGGTCGGGTGATGGGCACTATATATATAACGTTAGGCGAACCGATCAGGTGAGGGTTCACCCGATCGGGTGGGTCGTTTTTCGAAAATTCCTTGTTGGTGAGCAGCTACAGGTGAACCGATCGGGTGAGATTTCACCCGATCGGTTGACCGCTTCCCAATTTTCCCAAGAGCACTTTACTCTCCACCCGGACAGCGACCCGGTCGCAGCTTCTTATCAACCGATCGGTTGATTTAACACCAGAAATTCCCGATAGCTCTGCCATCATCACCCGATCTGCCACCCGATCATCCGCATGTGCCACCCGGTCGGTTCATTTCTGTGCTGATACTGGTCATCTTCAGATATTGGCCACCCGATCAGTTGATGCATGAACCGATCGGGTGGGGGAAATTTCCTACACATATACCAAAAAAATATCTAAGTTCCCCAACGAAAGTTCCCATGGCAGCATTTATTCACCAAAAATTGGTAGACTAATCCTAATAGAGAAACAATATAAGTTTAGAACATGGGTTGCCTCCCATGAAGCGCTTGGTTATAGTTGGTAGCTCGACTCCTCAGTTCTTGATCAATTCGGATCCAGGGGATTTGTAGATAAGCTATCAGTCGTTGAGATTCCGATCAGAGAGATTGCGGGTTCGCTGATCGCATAGTGTTTTAAACGCTGCCCATTGACTTTGAACTGTTCATCTCTTCCCATTATCTCAATTGCTCCATGCGAGAAGACCTTGGTGACTCGGTAGGGTCCCGATCACCTAGACTTAAGATTTCCGGGAAAGAGCCCAGTCTGGAGTTGAATACGAGAACTAAGTCTCCTTCCTTGAATTCTTTCTTCAAAATGCGCTTGTCGTGCCACCGCTTCAACTTCTCTTTGTAGATTCGGGCATTTTCATAAGCGTTGAGCCGGATCTCGTCAAGCTCATTCAGTTGTAGTTGTCGGTGGCTTCATACCTCCTTGGCATCAAAATTCTGATTCTTGATGGCCCAAAACGCCGTGTGCTCCAATTCCACAGGCATATGACATGCCTTCCCATAGACAAGTCGGTAAGGGATCGTGTCGATCGGAGTCTTGAATGCAGTCCTCTAGGCCCAGAGCGCATCTAAAAGTTTCGATGACCAATCCTTCCTATAGCTAGCCACAGTCTTCTCCAGTATGCTCTTTATCTCTCTGTTTGAAACTTACACCTGGCCGCGTGTCTGTGAGTGATAGGTACGCTCGATTCGGTGCTGCACTCCGTACTTCTTCAAAAGAGCTTCGACTTTCTTCTCTATGAAGTGGCTCACTCCGTTGCTAATTAGGACTCGAGGCATGCCGAATCTCGGAAAAATATTGGTTTTAAATAATTTGGCTACCACCCGAGAATCATTAGTGGAGCTAGCTATCGCCTCCACCCACTTGGACACATAATCCACGGCCACCAAGATATACTGATTTCCAGAGGATGAAGGAAACGGCCCCATGAAGTCGACTCCCCAAACATCGAAGATCTCGACTTCTAAAATGTAATGCTGCAGCATTTCGTTTCTCTTTGATATGTTTCCCGTCCTTTGGCACTTGTCGCAGGCCTAGATATAAGCATATGTGTCCTTAAATAGAGTCAGCCAGTAGAATCCGCTCTGGAGAATCTTCGTCGTGGTCTTATAAGCACTCGCATGGCCTCCACATTGTTGATCATGGAAATGAGAAATTATGGAGTTTCGCCTCAGTTTCAGGAATACACCTCCGTATCACCCCATCGTTGCAAGTCTTGTACAGATAAGGTTCATCCCAATAGAATTTTCGGACCTCGTTAAAGAATTTCTTCTTTTGCTAATAACTCACATTGTGGGGTACGATGGTGCATGTCAGATAGTTGGTGATGTCGGCATACCATGGAGTCCAAACAGAAGAGATAGAGAAAAGATGATTGTCAGGGAGCGAGTCATTAATAGGGATGTCATCCGGATAGAGAGTAGGCAACTTGGAAAGGTGGTCGGTGACGACATTCTTCACTTCTTTCTTGTCCTTGATCTCTAAGTCGAATTCCTGGAGGAGTTGAATCCACCTTATGAGGCACGACTTGGCCTCCTTCTTGCTCAAAAGAAATTTGAGGGCGACATGATCGGAGTGCACGATTACCTTGGCACCCACAAGATACGACGAAAACTTGTCCATGGCATGGATGACGGCCAACAATTCCTTCTCCGTTGTCGTATAGTTCCTTTGGGCTTCGTCGAGGGTCTTGCTCGTATAGTAGATGATGTGCAGACTTTTGTCTTTCCTTTGCCCCAAGACGGCCCCAACTGCATAGTCGCTAGCATCGCACATTAACTCGAAAGGTAGACTCCAGTCGCGCGGTTGAATCATATGGGCAGAAATAAGGGCTTGCTTTAAAAGGCAGAAAGCTTCCATACACATGTCATCGAAGACGAAAGGTGTATCCTTCACGAGGAGTTGAGTCAAGGGCCTAGAGATTTTAGAGAAGTCTTTATGAACCAGCGGTAGAATCCCGCATGCCCTAAGAAACCACGGACTCCCCGAAGGTTAAGTGGAGGTGGAAGTTTTTCGATCACATCTACTTTTGCTTTGTCCACCTCAATCCCTCTTAAAGAAATAATGTGCCCCAATACGACTCCTTCTTAGACCATAAAGTGGCATTTCTCCCAATTTAGAACTAGTCCTTTATCTTGACACCTTTCCAGGACTTTAGTAAGGTTGCAGAGACACGAGTCGAACTCCGTTTCATAGACGGAAAAATCACCTATGAAGACCTCCATTATATCCTGGGAGTAATCTGAGAAGATTGCGGATATCAATCTTTGAAATGTAGCTGGGGCATTGCAAAGCCCAAACGGTGTTCTCCTGTAAGCATACGTCCCAAATGGACAAGTAAAAGTTGTCTTCTCCTGGTCATCATTGTGGATGGAAATTTGCAGAAAGCCAGAGTATCCATCCATGAAGCAGAAGTAGTTGTGCTTGGCTAATCTTTCGAGCATCTGATCAATAAAGGGAGAGGATAGTGATCTTTCCTTGTGGCTTTGTTCAATTTCCGGTAATCGATGCACATCCGATATCCGGTGACGGTCCTCGTAGGTATAAGCTCGTTTTTCTTGTTATGAATGACCGTCATTCCTCCCTTCTTGGGCACGACATGTACCGGGCTAACCCAACGACTGTCGAAAATAGGGTATATGATCCCGGCTTGGAGAAGTCTAACAATCTTCTTCCTAACCACTTCCATCATAATGGGATTCAATCTTCGTTGTGGTTCGATGGAAGAGGCTTGCTCATCTTCAAGCAATATCCTGTGCGAGCACAGTCACAAGCTTACTCCCTTCAGGTCTTTAATTGCATACCCGAAAACATTCTTAAATCTTTTTAAAACATCAAGTAGTTTGGTCATTTGGTCTTCGAGTAGCGAGGAGTTCACTATGACTGGCTGCGTCGAATCCTCCCGGAAATATTCATACTTCAATCCCGGGGGTAACTCCGTCATCTCAACTTCATGTGGTCCCGACGCATATTTTTCACGCTGAGCATCCTCCAATGAAAGGACTCCTTCCTGGGTCTCCTGGGTGCTAGCATCCGGAACTTCACTTCCAGCCATGGTTTCTGATCGTACCGGATATACACCTGGAAAACAACTGTAGTTTTACCGTAAGCGCACGGCGTAGTGGCGAGCAGGTATCGAACACATGGAGGACAATTGACAGTATCTTACTTTGATCACCTAGCTATCAAAGGAATAATAGGATGGTTTTGATGGTAATGTCACACTCGTTCAAATAGCAAATAGAATTCAATATAATAAAGCATATAGGGATAGGAAATCCCCACTACGGACTGTTTCTTATCCTTGTGGATCATGAATATCAATGTTTCAAAGCTTGAATGTAGGTGAACTAGTCGCAACTAAATGTAGAACCAAGCTCACGCTATTGCCGGTCTATAGCAACCTAGATTAGGGCCCACTCACCTAAGCCACTAGCGTGAAGATCGACATCATCGTCCAATCGCTCCTCGAGCCCACTCTCGTGTAAACTCGAGTCACGATCTAGGTTGTGAGAGTTCGTATTTGTCCAATATCTTGCAAACGAATATGTATATAGATTTATAATAAAAATCCTAGCTTTGGTACAATCTCTTGCAAACCAAATCTAGAGAATCTCAATTATAAATCTAAATCGAATATCTAGGCCTTTCCATCGATTTGGATCCAATCTCTTGCAAATTCCAATCGATGGAAATTCCTAGCTACTCGTAATAGATCAATCAAAACCTAACCTTTCTTCAATCATAGCAACAATTCTATTCATTCATCACAATTCAAAGATCGGGTCCATAGGGTTCATCCCCATGCCCTAGAACGAATAAACTACTCACAAATCATCATGGAAATCTCAGAAATAAAGCAATAGATCATAGCGCAATTCATTGTAGAGAAGAGACAATTCATAAAAATAAGAGTTTTAGCAAGAAAGAACAAACCAAAATTGTCGCCTATGATCTCCAGCTGAGATTTTACAAAAGGAATAGCCGTTCAAAAAATAATAGAAGTCTCTTAAAACTAGGGATAAAACTTGGTTTAAATACAAGCCAAAATCGTCCAAAAAATCCTGACAGATTTGCCCCTGCGCAGCCTAGAAATCCTAATTTGCGTAACAGTCTGACTGCGTCACGCGGCCGAGTAACAATGTCACTCGGCCGAGTGACTGACCCAATAATAAAACAGAGAATCTGGGGGTTTCAGGAGTCTGTCGCTCTGACTGACTCGAGTGAGTAGGCTTCTTTACTCGGCCGAGTAAGCAATCTTGCTCGGCTGAGTAGGCTTCTCAAAATTTCTAGTAACTTGGCTGCTTCTCGGAAGAAAATCCATGTTCTACTTGTACGAGTGAGCTTTCTCACCCGGCCGAGTAGACTTTCTTACTCGACCGAGGAAACTTTGAAAATTGTCTGTGCGTATCCGTTTCACTCGGCCGAACGCAGCTCGTTACTCGGCTGAGTGAACTCTCTGTTCAGCCGAGTAAGCTGCTTCTGGGCTCTTTTCTTCTCCTCCTCGCCTCCTCGTCGACTCTATTGAATTTCTTCCTCTTTCGCTCATCCTCTAGCGCTACTAACTCCTCAAATAAGCTATTGGCGACTCTTCGGTGTGCGTGAAAGTTCTTTGATCTCATTTTTGCTCCAGATCGCTCCATATCTCCTGAAAAACGACAAAAACAAGAAATAGTGAAAAGCAACGCGATATCGTGGAATAATCGTGGAAAACACAATATGGGTGATCGAAATGACATGAAAACATGCAGGAAAACAGGTGTAAAATAAGGAGAGATCAAAATCCACCAAGCTTACTTCTTACTCGTCCTCGAGGAAGATGAGTAAAAGGCGAACCCGACGGGGAAAAAATAAAGAAAAAGAAAGAAGAAGATAGAAAAGAAAAGAAGAGGGAGGTGCTAGATCATTTCCTCAGGACGTGGACTTGCTTACTCAAATAGCATACGACGAATAAAAACATGCCAAAGATTTTTATCTCGATATCATGATCATATAAGGATGCATTCAATATAAAAACCAAAGAATATCAAAACAATATGAAATATGAAATCATTCTAGAATTAACATCGTCTGAAGCATCTAAAGCAATATACATAATCATAGACCACACACTTTTCAATTGATCGCTTTCTATTTGGAGTATAAGAGGTATCACACAATATGAAGCAATAAGAATAGAAATGAGTGGTTTTCATGAAATGCATGCCAAGTCTCAATTCCTGGGTTTCGTAAAACTTTTAGTAATCTCACCGAGTATAGAAAATTACCTAGCTTAGGTTGTCATGCACAGACAAGTAGCCACTCTCTCACTCATCATAGGATCCTCTCCCCCCAAGCTTATCTATAAGCGTGGTGGCATCAAATTTAGCAATAAGACTTTCCCCATTTTTGAGGCTCCAAGAAATAAAAATAAAGGAGGGAAGAAAGAGAGAAAGAATATGAAGTGGGATCATTTATGTAATTCTTTTCTCTTTTTTTCTTTTTTTCTCTTTTTTTTCTTTTTTGTCTTTTTTCAGTATACACAATAAGGATCCCAAATCAAAAGATAGAGAGATACACATGTATTTTTTTCTTTTTGATTTTGGGGGGTTACAGCATGGATTTTTATAGCAAGGGGGATATGCCAATAAGATTCGCTAAAGGGAGATTCGCCAATGATTTTAAGTATAGAAATAATGCTCAAAATATGTGGAGAAGGAAAAATATATGACACTCAGTTCACTCTTTGGAATGTGCACGACAACTTTCAGCAGAGTAATGTAATCTACTCAGTTTGATTTCAGAAAGTAAACTAATCCAGTTCTATCAACATAGCATACAATCAATCAACCTTAAAGTGAAGCATACAATTTACTTGCAATAAGAAGTGATATAGGACAACAAAGCAGTACTCCAAATATAGGCAATCAATGTGTGAAGCTTGGTGTGTTTTCTATGAAGAGTATACAGTATAAATCATCAGACTAAGCTAATAGAAGAATTTCATTCATATTCATATAACAAAGGTGCGGGTCACTATCTCGAATGCATAGCGAGCATAGCATATGATATCTGAAATAAAAACGATGGCCTGACAAGATAATATGCATATAGAGATAAGCCAATACCACGTCGTCATCATCACAGAAAATTCATCTCTAGCAAAAAGAATAAAGGAAATAAGGATAAAAGAAAAATCAGAACTACTATACATATGCAGTACACACAAAAAGGTAAGAAAACATGATGCATGAGGAAAAAATTTGAAAAAGTGGGTGAAAATAAGTGTAAAATAAAGAAAGGTGGGAAAAAAAGTAAAAGTGAAGAAAATGAAAAGTGCGTGAGACACTCACTCCCCCAAGCTAAACTGCACAGTGTCCTCAATGCGCAAAGTGTGGCACACGGAGAAGAAAAATATGGGTGGGACGGGTGAGGATGCATGCATGATGGAAATAAAAGAAAAATGAAATGGATATGCATGTGATGTATGCAGAAATGCAAGTGGTGCATGCAGATATCAAGATGGCACAATATAAGTGTCCCCAAAAGGATACCTCCTCTCTCCCAAAATGATATAGACAGATATGAGCAAAATGTGACCAAAATGTGTGTGGAGGAGGGGTGCAAATCAGCAGGCAGAAAATATCTAGAATAGCAGCAGCAAAAGTATGAGAGGCATCCAGTGTGTGCCTAAGTGGGTGGTGGGGCACCAGCACCGTCCTGTGGTGGAGGAGGTGGTGTGGGTGGATGCTGGGTAGTGGCAGGTGGCGGCTGTGATATCACGCAAGAATCTGGTTCAGGCTAGCCTGAATACCATGAAATAAAGCGACGCGAGACTGTACAGCAGAGACGGTAGTGGAGAGAGCCCAGAAGTCTCCTCTGAGTCCACTGACTTCCCCCTCTAGAGCACGCAGGTGCTGAACTAGGGTGTCAGGGGGAGGTGGAGCAGAGGATCGAACAGGTGAGGAACGGGGCTGCCTCACACAGCTACCGTAAATAACAGGTGCAACTACTGGGTAGGGCTGTGGTGCTGTGCTCACAAAAAGATGCTCAGCCTCTGTGGGAGGCTGAGACGCAGGAATGGTCGAGGAAGAAGGAGCAGCAGCAGAGGCTGAAACGGTGACAGGAGTAGGACAGAGAGGTCGATGACACAGAAATAGGGACAGAAGTCACGACACTCTCGGAGAAGACAACTACAGTGGAGACGGTAAGGTCGACCACTGGGGAGGCCGTGAGTGCGAAGAAAATGACTCCCCAGGGGTCGAAAATAAGAAAGTGGATAGAGTCTCCACTACGGAGGCAAAAGAGGGCTTGCCGCTCGCAATAATGGTGGTGGGGTGCTCAGGGCTCACATCAGAAATGGGGTGGATGGACATCGGTACAGAGGTGGTGGTGGACGCACAAGTGTACTTCCGATACTGACAGAAGTGTGGATAGAGATATCGAGAGGTGCAGACAAATCTGGTGCAGGCTAGGGTATCACTGGGTCCAGGGGTGGAAGGAGGGGCTCCTGTTGAACACCCTCAGGCTCTAGCACATACGCAACTGGGATGAGAAGATCCATCGCTGGAATCCACTCCCCACCTGCGGGTTCAATAAGGGTCCGAGCGGGGCGCGGGAGAACCATGTAATCAGCGCCAAAAGGACCGTGCAACCACACTCAGTGATGCTGACCATGAGGGCATAGCATCCTCATCCGGGCCATAACGTCTATGAAAAGAGAAGTGGGGCCCGATGGTCTAAGCAAACCAGCTGGAAGGTCTACTCCGCACAAGGGAGCCAGAAGGGTAATCAGACCGTCGCAACAGATAGGCATCCTAGCGCCGACAGAAATAATGATGCGGTCTAAGTACCAGCTAGCTATATCAATATCAATGGCGGGGAGTAAAACGTCTCCACCCCTCTCGAAGGCCCTCGATCGAGACATCGCATAGAGCATGTAGAGCTCCGGCATCGACATCGTTCCCAGCTCATACCTCGCTAGGAAAGTGGTAGCCATAAGGCGCTGTGAAATGCGAAGGCATGGGTGGGGGATAGCAGAGGCCTTTGCCTGGCTAGGGTCAATGGCAAGAGGCAATCCAGTGATACGTGTCCAGAAAGCGTGTGTGTCGAATGACGGCGGTGGGATGTGCGTAAGAATATAGGCTCGGTCTAGGTTCGGAACTGGGGGCCACTGAAAGTATGCTCGGAGCATGTCGAGAGTGACCTCGCAGTCACGATACATCAGTCGGAAAGAGCAACCCCCGGAGTCCTAGCTATAGAACTCAAAACCTCTAGTGTCGGGCGGATATAGGTGTCCGCCGACACCGACAAAAAGTCACGCCACCCCCACTTTATTATACAACTGGAGCAACCCCTCAAATACCCCAAGGCGCTCAAAGTCTGCTATGTGCACGAACCTAGAGGGTACGATCGAGCGATGTGAGATACGCTCAAATCTGGCGCGGTGCGCGTCATCTCTGAACGTAATCCCCATCGTGTCGAAAGCGGGTGCGGGCTGTGCCGGTGGTGGTTGGATAGGTGCGGTAGAAGGTGGAAGTGTGGGCGGTGGTGGGCTAGGTGGCGGGAAGTCTGCTCTAGCAGAAGAGGAGCCAGGCTCGCTGGTCCTCTTCCCTTCAAGGCGGGTGCCCACGAACGTACTCTGGTGCGTGGCAGCATGTGAGCCGAGTGTCGTGCCCACCCAATATGCAAAGTGCTGAAAATAAAGAATGAGTGTACCTAAGCACGACACAAGAGCAAGCAGTGGATGAGTGTGAAGAGTCGCCTCTTCCTAGAAGCTCCAAATCCGCCCTGAATCTCCCCCAAGATAGCCTGAAACAAAAATTCGCAAATCAGCAATGAATATCAATACATATGGGGTAAGATCAGGTATAATAGATATGTATAAAGATTAATTAGAATTAGGGGTTGAGTTGGGCATACGAATTGGAGAATTGGAGAAAAATATAGATTTTGGGCGAAAATGGGGGATATACGGCAGAGGGGGATCGGCGCTGGCGACAGAAGTCGGCGACGATGAGCGGCGAGCGATGGAGGGTCGGTCGCAGGGCAGTGCAGCTCAGGCGAGGGGGGATCGGCTCGAGCGAGGCGTGGGGAAGCCGAAGATCTCTCGGGGAAAATTTGGGAAATTTTTGAGTGTGGGGATTTGAGCCTGCGGCGTTTCGTTTATAAATGATAAGTCACTCGGCCGAGTGACGCGTTCAATTCAGCCAAGTGGCACAGTTTTTAAAAAATTTCGAAATTTCTCGCAAAAGTTGCGACTCGAACGAGTACATCTTACTACTCAGCCAAGTCGACGAAAGTCATTCTGCCTTGTAGCATGGCCACTCAGAGCTTTTAAGTGCTAAAAAGTGTCTGATTCACTCGGGTGAGTGACTAAGTCACTAGGTCGAGTGGTATATAAATTACAGAGAGTATTTTTTAGGATCTTTCTTGATCAGTACCCTACTTGGTCGAGTAGGGTCTTTGCTCGGCCGAGGGAGAATGTCACTCGGCCGAGTGGCCTGCTGTTTTCAGCTCCAACTCTCTGTTTTTGCTCCACTTTCTGTTTTTTCGTGTCCCCGTCAGTTCCTTCGTCCTCCTGAGGCCTGAGCACATACTTGGAGTGCTCTCCCTTGCCATGGTAATCCTCCATTCAAATGATTCCTTGTTCTCCATCTCCTGTCATGAAAAATAGAGCCCGTTGTCAGAAATTTCATCGACTTTTGACTCTAAACTCTAATAAAGATCTGAACGAAAATGAAATGAAAAATTCAACTAAAATAAGATAAAACCATCAGGTTGCCTCCCGACAAGCGCTCGTTTAAGGTCTTGAGCTCGACCCCTTAAGATTCTCGTTTAGTGCTCGATATTCGGCGCAGGTGAGATGCGCGCGTCAAACTTGCCGGGAAGGCCGCTTGGATTCAATTGTTGGTGTTCATGGGCATTCCTCGGCTCCCCTTCATAATGGGTGGTAATGGGGGATGAGTCCCCCAAGCTTGATCTTTTCCCGTTCTTTTTCTTTGCCGGTGACGACAATTTCTTGTCCGACGGAGTTCTCTTTGCATTTTTCGCCGTGGAGAGCTTGCATAGCTCTCTAATTCTTGCAACATCAGCGTCGTCTTTTTCAACAACCGTAGAATGATCCGGTGGGTCTCCCAACATTTCTCCATCTCTAGAAGATTGGTCTTCTTCAAAGCCGTCATTGTTAGGGGTGTGCATGGGTACAGGGTACCCAGATACCCGATTGGAACCTACCTTAATGGGTAGGTTCTGGGTAGATAGTTATCAGTTGAGTGTAGGTTCCGGGTAAGAAAATTTGGAACCGATGGGTATCGGGTCCGGTTCCGCTTCCCATCTATAGAAAACGGGTACCCAGAACCAGAACCGATATTATATATATATATATAAATTTTTAATATATTATAATATTAAGGATCAAAATATATAAGAGTGATTCACCCTGCCTGTATCTAATTTGCATTTATAATATGAGGGAGTACAACTTGCATCCTGAAGTTCTGAGCAACGTGTAAGTTCATTAAACAATGCATTTGAATCAAAGATCATATTGTTCTCTTATGCATTCAAAGAGCATTAGAGGTAAACGTGAATCATTCTTCCATATGTCTAGCTTTATCTAGTAGAAATGACTGGTCAGAATACATTTATCCCTGAAGAAAGAGACTAGAGACAATATTTTACTTCCAGATTGATTTTTATTCATGTGTATTTGAGGTAATTGTCATGTACAGATCATTGGAAATCATTGTTCGTAATGCATCACAAATTAGATTTTTTTACAGGGTACCCAGAACCTACCCGGAACCATATGGTCCGGGTAGAGTCCGGGTATATGGTTCAACTGGGTAGGTTCCGGGATCAAATTTTAGGAACCGGTCCCTTACCGGATAGGGTCTGGGTAACATAAAAAACAGGGTAACTGGACCCACACACCCCTAGTCATTGTGCAAGGCACCGATAGCATATGGCAGAGCATCATCAATGACCTCATCGAGGAGGTCCACGTAATCGACGTCCTCTTGCCAAGGCATATGCTTCATTGCCTTAGGAATGTGAAGCTCGACCTTTATGTTTCCCACATTCAAAGACAAGGTGCCCTCTCCCACGTCAACTATCACACCGACGGTGGCCAAAAAGAGGCGTCCAATAATTAGTGACGTATCACCCTCCTCCTTGATATCCATTACCACGAAGTCGCACTGCAAGCAAATTCCTCCCAATACTTGGAGCGGTATGTTGTCTGCAATTCCCATCGGCCTAGTGACTCGACCGTCTGCGAGTTGTATTCTCATGTCTGTCGACTTTAGATCGGTCCCCGTATTCAATTTCTTAAACATTGTTAGGGGCATTAGGCTCACGCTTGCTCCCAAATCTACCAAAGCTTTTTGTAGCATGACTCCTCCAAGCGTGCAAGGAATGCGGAAGCTTCCTGGATCTTTAAATATTGTAGGCTCCTTCTCCTTCTGGGTGAACCATGTGCCTAGATTGGCGAGCATTATCTTCACATTTTGCTTCTTTCCCGCAATCAAGTCTTTTAGGAACTTAGCATATGACGGGATCTCTACTATAGCGTCCAAGAAAGGAATATTTAAGCTCACTCCTTACAAATACTCCAAAAATTTGGCAAGGCGTTTCTCAATCTTTGCCCTTGCTAACCTTTGTGGGAAGGGTACCGATGGCATATAGTTGCGCTCCTCACGTGGCTTCAAAATTTCAGAATTTTCACCGTCTTTTAGCTCTTTTGGACACTCCTCCTCATTAACCAGCTCCTTGTCATCCAAAATTTCTTCCCCGGCTCCTTGGTTTGAATCATGGCGGGAGTAGTGTCCTTCCCGTCCCTAGTAGTTACGCCACCACCGCATTGATGTCGCCAGTATTACTCCGTGGGTTTGGTTCCGGTTGAGCCGGCAATTGTTGAGTATTCTTATTGAGCAATGCTAGTTGCTCTGATAATTGTGCCACGACAGTGTTGAGAGAGTCTTTCTGGGCCGTCAAATGTTTTAGCATTTACCTTCTTTTGTTTGGCCATAAATTCTTCGACCCTTGCTTCATGTTCCGACCTCGACGGTGCTTGTGGTGGATTAGGTGCTCTCCACCCTTGATTGTACCCCAGAGATCTATATGGTCCTGCTTGTTTCCTCGGTTGGAAGTTTTGTTGTTGAGGCCCTCTCGGTTGATATTGGGGTTGTTGTGGAGGCCGAGCTTAAGGTTATTGCGATGGTGGATTTAAGGCTCCATCATTATTAGCATATGAAAATCCCGGGTGATTTCTCGTGGCCGGGTTTGCCCAATA
>JAULAV010002639.1:0-34497 GCA_030789695.1 Scilla litardierei | reverse complement strand
ATCTAGAGAATCACAACGAAACGAGCGAAAAGAAAACTACGGAGACGGAAAAGGAAATCACACGGAAGGGAAAACTACAAATAATATAATATATATAATAATCCATACATGAAAAACCAGTCGTTACAAAGGCCGCAACATCCAAGGGTTCTTCTTCTTCATTGACGCAACTCTTTAAGGGAGTCACCTACAAAGCCGCAAGTTGCATTGAGGAGTCACCGCACATTGTGCAACATATGAGAGCTTCAACAGCATTGCCGCAATATCTTGGGGTGCCAGGACATCAGATTGGAGACTACAAATTGTCAGATGGAATCTGATATGTGCTGATCAACAGAGACGACGACATCTACACAAACGAAGCTTTTCTGAACTCTATATCTCCTTATGTTTGTGATAGCAATGTGTTGATCTTTGTAGCTACTTGAACTATCATTTTGGGGGACTTGACTAGTTGGGACTAGTCAAGAGAGAGCTTTTACTAGGATTATTATTGTTTAGCACTTTCGTGAGTGCGGTACGGGAACCTGGTGAGCATAGAGTAGGTGCTCTAGCTTTTTACGGTTGTACCAGTAATTTTATTAATCTAGTATTTGCTTTGGGGCTGGAGTAGGTCGTTGGGCCTACCGAACCAGGGTAAATCTGCTGTGCACTCTGCGATTGCTTTTATTTTCTTTTATTTACTCTGCATCTGGCTATCTGTGGTGAATAATTGCATGTGTTTGCAAAGTTTTTTTATTAGCCTATTCAACACCCCTCTATGCTTAGATCCAGATCCAACACGCGTATGTGCATATACCGTTTTCATTCATTTTCTTCTTTGCATGTTTTGATTGTTGTTTGTATTTATATCCGAATCCATATTTTATGGAATAATCCTCAATTCACCTATCATTTCATCAAAACTCTCTTGACTACTAGTGAACTTAAATATGATGTTGTTAAAATTTAAAATTTCATCTTCTAGTTACGTAATGTTAACTTCATGTTTTTTTTGTCATTCACACTCTTTTATGTTCATTAGAGGTATCTTTCCTTTAACTAGAATAGATTTTTTAATGGTTGCCTTTTTAATATTAGTATTAGGGCGTTTAAGAGTATCAAATTGTGAAACCTTATTTTTTGAAATGCTAGTTTTATCAACGAAAAAACCTTATAAAGTTAACTTACATTTTCAGTTTAAGTTTTGTTACCTTAATCTTAACATCATTAAGATATAAGATTCTACTTTTTAATTCACTTTATGGATTAAATTAAGGCTTTCATCTCTTTTGATTTTACGAATAGTTATTCCTTTTCATTTATAACATGCTCTAGTTGACTCTTATAAGATGCTTGTGTTGGATATGGAAGACGTTTGTTCACCCTTGTGGGGGATGTACGAGGGAATACGGACCTCGAACGTCGCGTACACGAAGTCGTGTGCAAAGGGAATCTGTTCCCTTGCGGAGAGGATCTCTGTATGAGCGGGAAAGTCGCATTATATATGCATAAGTGCATGCGACATATGGCTAATAAAGGGGGAATATCTTAAGCTTATGTTGTACCATGCATATGGTACAACTTAAGCTTATAATGTGCCATGTATCATGGTACACCTTAATTAAGTTGTTCCAAAGGAACAACTTACCCTAAAATAACTACCTTGGGGGCTATAAATAAGACCCAAGGGTAGCCATTTTCCTTACACATTTTGCATGAAATTCATGCATGCATATTCTTCATAGCGAAGCTCTGCAGAAATATTTCCTCTCCCTCCATCCAAGTTCTTAATCTAAAATAGAGATTTAGATTGTGGGATTAGTAGCCTTACTCCGTTCGTGAGTAGACTCGATCCGTCGTGGCGAATCCGAAGGCGAAGTTCGTAGACTACCGTGCCGCGTACGCAAGCGTAAGTCTAAACTTCATGTTATCGATCCTAACTCTGTTTTGGACAGGATCCAACATTGGTATCAGAGCCATATGGGTTCGCCCCGGTCAAACCACCGCCCCGTCGAAACTATGAACGAGTCGTTGTCTTTTTCACGAATGGGTCTCCTACTATTACGGATATAGTAGGAACGCTTCGTGACGGAGAGAACGCAGCGGTTGTTCTTTTCACGTTAGGGTCTCCTATCATTACGGATATGGTAGGAACTCTCCGTGACGGGAAGAACCGACCGTTCACGTAGTATGTTATTTTTCATTTTTGGCACACGGCCATTAGGAAATAACTAATTTCTCGACGAACGGGTGCTTCATCGACGAACGAGTGCCTCATCGAGGAAGATGATGGTAGTTATTTCCATCGGGTAAGAGGAAATTTGGTGCATGTGCACCATGGCCAAATGGGCTATGCATGCCATGCATCCCCCCTCCCCGAGCGGAGGGGGTTGGCTACGGCCAATAACCACCGGCGACCACCCCATCAAGGGGGAGGAGAGTGTGCGGCAACCCCATTCAAAGGGGGTGGCCGGCCATGGCCAAAGGGGCCATGGCCGGCCAACGCCGAATGGCCTTGGCGGCCGGCCAAGGCCATGGCCGGTAGTGGCCGGCCTTGGCCAAGGCCTGCCGGCCAGGCCGGCCCTGGCAGTGGCCAGAGCCGGCCCTGGCCGGCCTGCCGGCCCTGGCAGAGGCCAGGGCCGGCGCCCTGGCCACTGCCAGGGCCAGGCCGGCCCTGGCAGAGGCCAGGGCGGGTGCCCTGGCCGCTGCCAGGGTCAGGCCGGCCCTGGCAGTGGCCAGGACCGGCTTGCCGGCCCGGCCAGGCCGCCCTGGCAGTGGCCAGGGCCGGTGCCCTGGCCTCAGGCCAGGGGCCTGGCCGAGGCCAGGGCAGGAGCCCTGGCCCCGGCCAGCGGCCAGGCCGCCCTGGCAGAGGCCAGGGCGGCGCCCTGGCCTCAGGCCAGGGGCCTGGCTGCCCTGGCCGAGGCCAGGGCAGCACCCTGGCCTCAGGCCAGGGCCTGGCCGAGGCCAGGGCAGGAGCCCTGGCCCCGGCCAGTGGCCTGGCCGGCCGGCCCTGGCAGTGGCCAGGGCCTGGCCGGCCCTGGCCGAGGGGGGCAGGCCCCCTGGCCGGCCAAGGCAGAGGCCCTGGCCGGCCATTGGCCAAGCCCCGGCCAGGGCAGAGGCCCTGGCCGGGAGAAGTTGCAGTCCGAATATTGGTCGACCAATTTTGTGTTTTTGGTCGACCAATCTGGCAGAAGGTCTGGGTCGACTGCAAATTTGTCAACTAACCCATACGGGGTGACAAAGGGCATTGGTCAAACTCGAATGTGTCGATTAGCCCATACGGGGCTAACCACAGTGCCGACTAGTTCATACGGGACTAACGTTTTAATGAAGTTTTTAACTTGGGCTCTACTCCTTGAAGACTAGCCATAGTGCTCTACTTCATACGAGATTAGCTAAGTCATTGTGCTCTACTCTACGGAGATTAGCCAATGTACTTATGTAATTGTGCTCTACTCCTTGAAGATTAGCCGTAATGCTCTACTTCATGCGAGATTAGCCATGTCATTGTGCTCTACTCCACGGAGATTAGCCAATGAACTTATGTCATTGTGCTCTACTCCACGGAGATTAGCCAATGAACTTATGTCATTGTGCTCTACTCCACGGAGATTAGCCAATGAACTTATGACGTTGTGCTCTACTCTACGGAGATTAGCCAATGTATTTTAAATTCGTTTTGAAAAATACGTTTTCAAAAACGCTTTTCCGCTTCAAAGTACTATAAGAGTACTAACATTTGATAAAGTGAGGGAGAAATATTGAAAGTTACTCTAGATGGTGATTGGAAACATAGTGACCTTTCCGATTCTAGAGTAACATCTTCAATATTTTTCGAAAGTAACTTATCAAATACTCGTTTTCCGCTGCTAGTACTATAAGAGTACTATTGTTTGATAAGTGATGGGGGAATATTGAAAGTTGTTCTAGATGGTGATTGGAATCATAGAGACCTTTTCGATTCTAGAACAACATCTTCAATATTTTTCGAAAGTAACTTATCAAATATAATATAATTCCAAGTGAGATTTGAATTTTTAGAACTATCCAAATGGGATACTCTATTATCATTTCAAGTGGGAGTTATATTTTAAGAATTTTTTATGCAATGTTTTTGATCGAACCTTCGGTTTTGTGTCTTTTACAGCATTTTAAAAGTAAAATGTCTTCCGCTTCAAAGAATATCGTCGCTGAGTTAAACAAAGGTGAAAAACTCAACGGCGATAATTACAAACTTTGGTCCATTAAGATACAATACGTTTTAGAGGAGCAAGAAGTGCTCGAAACTCTAAAGAACGTAATGATTGAACCCGAGTTGGGCACTACGGCCCAACACCGAAAAGACAAGGAAGCTTTTGATGCTTGGTCTCGGAAGAATAAGATAGCACGCATTACGTTATTAAGCAGTATAGCTGATGACATAATGCGCATCTTCCGAGAACATGACCTAGCCATGGACATATGGTCCAAGCTAGAGGAGAAGTTCGGTGGCACATCGGTGTCCAAACTTCGCGCCTTAACTATAAAGTTCGATACATATAAGAAACGTCCAGATCATTCCATGGGGAAACATCTGCGACATATGGCGAACCTTATATCAGAGTTAAAGGACGAAGGTCATGTGCTCACGGATGAGCAACAAATCCAAGCAGTCATACGTTCCCTACCAAATGGGTGGGATCAGATGAAGATGCATCTCACTCATAATGAGAGCATCAAGACCTTCAACGATGTTTCCAAGCACCTCGAATTAGAGGAAGAGCGGCTTGCGGCTGCCAAGCCAGGTGCAGAAGTGCACATGGTTGCTAGTTCCTCACACGAGGGAAAGAAATGTAAAGATCGTTCGAAGTCTTCTAATGAACGTAATAAGCAACCTGAGTCTACCAAGGAACCCAAACATAAGGGTGGACACAAGAAATGGCACAAGAAGAAAGACTTGAAAAGGATCAAGTGCTTCAAGTGCAACAAACTCGGTCACTATGCTCGTTCGTGTACGAGTGGAAGTGACGAGGTAACTTGTAATACTAGTTACATATGTGTTTCTAGTTCACTATTTCTTGTGGAATCTAATCCATTTTGGGATAATTGATTCAGGTGCCACCGACCACATAGCAAAGGACAGACGGTCCTTCGTGGAGTATCACCGGATACTCAAGGAATGAAGTGGATCAATGTAGGAAACAACACACGTGTTGAAGTGAAAGGCCTTGGGACTCGCAAGCTTGTCTTGGACAACGGCCGCACTATCCTACTTCATGATGTTCTCTTCATTCCATATATTCAAAGGAATATTAAAATTGTGGTCAATTTATTGGGTCTTGGTTAATGGTTGGTTCCTTCATGTTTGTAATATGGACCTATTTTTGTACTAATTCCTTTATTGGTTCTGGGTTATGTATTTAAAGGATTCATTGTAATAAGTACAATGTATGATTTCTCATTTCCTTATGACAAATTCTTTGACTAATGAGTCTAATATAATTTGTTGGCACTCAAGGCTTGGTCATATTAGACCAACGCGTATGGATAGACTTGCCAAACGTGGCCTTCTATCCAATGTTTCAAAGGTTGAAATGTCGACCTGCGAACATTGCCTTGAAAGGAAATCTTGTCGCAAGCCGTTTGGAACCGGCACAAGGGCCATGGTTCCATTACCGCTTATCCATTCGGACATATGTGGTCCGATGAATGTCAAGACAAGACGCGGGAAGTCCTATTTCATCACTTTTAATTGATGATTTCACCCGATTCGGTCATATCTATTTGATATCCCACAAAAGTGAAAGCACTAAACCTGCTTTAAAAACTATATGAGTTTAGTGGAGAATCAATTAGATCGCAAGATTAAGGTCATGCGAACCGATAGGGGCGGTGAATATCAATCAACAAGTTTAAAGGAACTTTGTGATGAAAAAGGCATAGTACATCAGGTAACTATGCCTTATACTCCTCAACAAATTGGTGTTGCAGAAAGGAGGTATAGGACTTTAATGAAAAATGGTCCGTTCAATGATGGCGCAAGCTAACTTGCCAATCACCTTCTGGGGTGATGCATTATTGACAACCGTTTTCATTTTAAACCGCGTACCCTCGAAATCAGTTAGCTCCACTCCTTATGAGTTGTGGAACCAAAGGTCTCCTGACTTAAACATTTTACCTTGAGTTTGGGCATTCAACGCACAAATTTCCTCCCATAAGTATGGCAAACTTGGGCCATGGGGAAGGAAATGTATCTTTAAACGATACGCATTAAACTCCAAAGGTTATGTTTTTTGTTAGTCAGGAAGACAATGGTGTGCTAATTGAGTTTGAGTCGAGGGATGTCGCTTTCTTGGAAAACGAGTTTCCAAGACAGGGCGAGATAAGTCAGGACTTATCTCTATTTTGAGATTTGTGATCAAGAAGGATTACCTCATTCGAGTGGGAGAATTCTTGGTGAAAACGAAAATACTTTTCAACCTTCACCAATGGATTATACGAATGACGATTATCCTATTCCATACGGGAATAATGATCCAAGTGGGAGCAATTCTAACAACATTTCAAGTGGGAGTGATATTAGAATTGATCTAAATTCGAGTCAACAAGGACTTAAAGAATCTCAAATATGCCACATCATGCCCTGCAAAAGACAAATGGATGGAAGCGATGAAGGAGGAATTGAAATCCATGAAAGTTAACCAAGTCTGGGACTTAGTTAACTCACCCAGAGGACATAGATCAATTGGGAACAAATGGGTTCTCAAGATCAAGCATAAGGCTGATGGCTCTATAGATAGATATAAAGCTCGCCTTGTCGCGAAAGGTTTTACGCAACAGGAAGGGATAGACTACGAAGAGACCTTCTCACCTGTTGTGCGTTTTACCTCGATTCGCCTGATTCTGGAAATGGTAGCTTGCTTATACCTCGAATTACATCAGATGGATGTAAAGACTGCCTTTCTCACTAGAGAATTGGACGAGGAGATCTATATGGAACAACCAACAGGGTTTGTAAAAGAAGGAAACGAACATAAGGTTTGTAAACTTCGTAAGTCCATATATAGTCTTAAATAATCCTCGAGGCAATGGTATATACGATTTCAAGAAATTGTCTTATCAAATGGATTTTCCATACTTGATGAAGATAACTACGTATATATCAAGAGGATTAAAAGCAAGCATGTTATTATGTCTCTATATGTAGATGACATTTTAATAGCCAGAAATGACAAGGGCTTTGTGATGAGTATCAAGGCTTGGCTTTCATCAGTATTTGAGATGAAAGGCATAGGAAAAGCCGCATATATCCTTGGAGTTAAGATTTCAAGGAATCGTTCGAAGAAACTTCTTTCTCTTTCACAGGAGATTTATATAAAGAAGGTTCTAGAACGATTTAATATGCAGGACTGCAAGTCCATTGATATTCATATAAGCATATGCGATAATTTATATCTGGAATTGTGTCCAAAGAACCAAAAAGGAAAAGGAAATTATGGAAAAAGTTCCATATTCCAGTGCAGTTGATAGTCTTATGTACGATATGGTGTGTACGAGACCGGACATCTGTTTTGCCGTTGGAAACGGTAAGCTGTTACCAATCCAACCCAGGGCAAGAACACTGGAAAGCGGTTAAGAGGATAATGCAGTATCTTAAAGGAACTGCAGATTTGCAAAAGACTATGATAAAACCAAGAAGGTAGACATAAGGTACATATCTACGCATGAGATGATAGAGGATCAGCTTACGAAAGCAATCCCCAGAAATGTGTTTTATAAACACTTATCATCCCAAGAATTGCGTATGAGCTGAGTTGTACCAATATATATTCACATGTCTAAGAAAGATCAAATTTAATAAAAGAATAAGTTCTTTTTCAAGCATTGCATATGAATTTCTTAAAGAAATGTTTGTGTACATTTTTTGAAATCTCAGCTGAATTGTGTGTATGTCGGACAGATTAAGGTTGGCTCTCTCACATGAGCAACCGCCTTATCTTATCAGATGGGTAAGATAGAGATGAGACTAGTTTAAAGTCAAAATCATTAGACGAATGATTTAGAGTCATGACTTTAACAAAGATAGTCGAATGAAAGATCTGCATCATATGGATGCTTACAAAAGATCTGAGATCTGTATCACAAGGATAAAAAGATCTCATTGGATTTTATAATCCTATCTGTCTTATGCAGGATGAGAGTCCGGGAATATTTCCTGAGTAGTAAGGGGACTCAAAAGATAAGCACTGTGGTGTCTGATCTTTCATCCGTACAACATCAATAAGACATACTCTCCCTGGGAAAGGAGTGATGTTGTAATACGTGTTCATACCACGTATGCATTTCGACCACTAAGTTAGTAGCAATAGTGTTTGCTATTATGTGAGACTCAAAGGCCATACGGGTCTTAACTCTTACCCTCAAGGACTCCAATTGGTTCCTTTAGATTTGACGAGATGATCGCTATCTTAGCGTGTTACTAATGGGCTATGGTAATTCGGCTCGGCGGGGCACGTTAGAAAAGCGAATCAAGTCAAGATCAGAAGGTTCGCAAGAAGAGGAAGATTGATTTCATATTCGCATTTGGACTTTAATGATTCAAAGCTGGCCAGCCTATTGTAATCCAGATGGGATTCAATTGTTGAATATAAAGTACAAGAAAATGTGAAGAAATAATCTAGGGTAAAGCATGCGTTGAACTACTCAACTTTGCACCTTCGAGGTCGTTGTGTATCTCTAACAAGTGCACAACAACAGACTCTACGCGCATGACGGTCGCACGGTCTATTTCTCGGTATGATAGATGAAAGAACTAAGGGAAAGACGTTCTCTTACAATCCCCTCAAGTGTGAGTGGGAGATGTTGGATATGGAAGACGTTTGTACACCCTTGTGGGGGATGTACGAGGGAATACGGACCTCGAACGTCGCGTACACGAAGTCGTGTGCAAAGGGAATCTGTTCCCTTGCGGAGAGGATCTCTGTATGAGCGGGAAAGTCGCATTATATATGCATAAGTGCATGCGACATATGGCTAATAAAGGGGGAATATCTTAAGCTTATGTTGTACCATGCATATGGTACAACTTAAGCTTATAATGTGCCATGTATCATGGTACACCTTAATTAAGTTGTTCCAAAGGAACAACTTACCCTAAAATAACTACCTTGGGGGCTATAAATAAGACCCAAGGGTAGCCATTTTCCTTACACATTTTGCATGAAATTCATGCATGCATATTCTTCATAGCGAAGCTCTGCAGAAATATTTCCTCTCCCTCCATCCAAGTTCTTAATCTAAAATAGAGATTTAGATTATGGGATTAGTAGCCTTACTCCGTTCGTGAGTAGACTCGATCCGTCGTGGCGAATCCGAAGGCGAAGTTCGTAGACTACCGTGCCGCGTACGCAAGCGTAAGTCTAAACTTCATGTTATCGATCCTAACTCTGTTTTGGACAGGATCCAACAGCTTGTTCTTTCGTGGCTTTTGTATATTTAAGTCCTAGCTCTAAGTAATTAACTAGTTTCTTATAAGTCTTTTTCAAGGAAAGATAGTTACCATCATTATTACTACTAGAATCAGAATCATTAGAGTCGTAATTAGAGTTTTTTTTCCTTTTAGCTATAAAGTAAGTCTTACTTTCATAATTCGAATCATCTTCTAAGCTTTTATCCTCATTACTCTTACCCTATGTAGCAAGCATAAGGCTTGTAAAGCTTCTCTTGCCCTCTATCTATTCTGCTCTTTTTTATTTCATGAGATTATATTCGGCTTTTATGTGTTCTTTTTGATTACATCTAAATCATCTGTTCGAAGTATTTTCTTCATGATCATTGCTTTGTTGCTTGTTTTCCCAAAAATTTCTTTTTTTCCTTTTTATTGTTTCTTAAGAATTTTTTAAATGCTTTATCGCGATAGCAATCATGTCTTCAGCAAAATTATTATCATCGTCAACAGTTATCTTTTTATTCAAGACTTTGAAGGAAATGTTCTTCTTGTGTTTCCCTTCGTTTAAAACATTTTTATTTGATGCATTTTTCTCAATAATTTGAAGTTGTATTTCATAAACCATGAGTTTGCATAAAGATTGTCACGCCCCGCTTCCCTAAAATGGAGGCGAGACGTGAGAATATCCGCTCAGACGTGGAGCTGTGAAGCTACACGCCTGATAAGCGTCAAATCTGAATATATGCAGGTCCATGTAAATGCAAACGGAACAATAATAATAATAATATGGCAAAGGAGACTGATATAAGTTAACCAATCTCTGAATTTGTCCACAATAATATTCAACATCGTAGAAAAAGCCACCAGGCTAAAAGAAAGAGTCTAGGCCCAAGCATGGCCAACAAAAGCCAACACGAACAAAGTATTGGTGCTACACACCGACAACTAAAGCAGTCCAAACATCAACACAAACAGTCTCTACGACTGATCTCCAGTGTCCTCAAACTCCTAGATGAACGCGGGCTCTGACTTAGCGTCAGCAAACACCACGTCCTCAGCTGCAACCTCAGGCTCAGGATCTAACATGTGTCACCCAAAAGAGTAAAGGGCACATGTCAGCAAGTCTAAAAGACTTGGGCAAGGAAACTGAAAGGAAGGTAAACTAACAACCTAGCAGTTATAGTATGATGCATAGCATTGCAAGCATAGGATGGAGCTAACAAGTAAGGTAAAGTGCAAGTAACAAGTAGCAAGTGGCAAGTACGGCATGGATGACAAGTTTTACAAGTATAAACACGGACAAGTACAAGTCAAGTAAATCACGTCAAGTAAACACGTCGAGCACAGAGATTACGTCTTCTGGCTAGAGTGGCGGATCGGGCCAACTCGTACACTCAGGTAATCGCTTATCCCTACCCCTCCACGTGTATCGAGCTAGGGCATTACCCCCGAACGCGTAATGCTCGCTTCTGAATCACGAGCCATGAAGTGTATTTGGCATAGGGTTGTGCCGCTAAAAGCAGGTGCCTAGCCAGATCAAGTAGTACAAGTAATGTAGCGTGTGCTACGAATGCAACATTCAATATGGATAGCATGGCATGTACGGATAATTCGCGTACCGTTAATTGAATTTAAACATGGCAGATAAGATGCATGGATGACAGCAAATGCAAATAATTAAAAGTAGTCAGATCTAGCTTCGTTGTCAAGCTAGATCCTGAAATTTGCGCCTAGGCGAGTATCATTTCGTCGCCTAGTCTCTTTTACGCCTACGACAAGCAAATGGCCTAAGGCGTGGCTTAAAACCCTAAGTGGCAAGTTTCACTTGCCTGGCACCAAGGATGACGATCAACGAGGCACGTCACAAAATGTTAAACTACGGAGATGGGATCGCTGTCATGGCAAAACAATATTAGAACAATAACCAATCCAGTTTTATAATCGAATCTACGACGTCTAATATCCATTTTTATTAGGGTTTAACAAAAATCACCATGTGGGTTATGAGAATATTAAAGGATCGATTTACTAACCGTATCATAGCTGAAGAACGATGCCGAGCAAGCACGGAAACAGAAGAACGATCCGGAGAACTATGGCTCAGATCTGGAAATGGCGAGAAAATCTGGAGAAATTGGGATTTGTGGGGTTTTGGGGTTGGCCGACGGCCTAAAGGGAGGTGGCCAGCGCTAATGAGGGTGTGAGGGGCTCCGGGGATGAAGGAGAAGAGCTAGAGGAAGGTTGGGGAAGATCAGAGATCAAAGGGGAAAGAGAATGGCCAAGAGAAATGAAGAGAAGTGAAAGAAAGAAGAAGCAACGATCGGGTGTTTAAATAGAAAAACTTGCGGCGGCTGGGCCAAACCTAGGGTTTCGGGGTCGATTAGTCGGTCAAAGAAGAGTTGTTGACCGACTAATTCGAGAACTAGTCGGTCGGTCGACCAACTATGACCGACTAAGATCAAGCAGCGGAAGAAAGAATAAATCTGGGAAATGAATTAGTCGGTCTGTGAAGGCTCGTCGACCGACTAGTTTGCAACTTAGTCGGTCGGTGAGTGTTCATTGACCGACTAACGATAAACAGTAACTTAGGTGAAATTAATCAAAGGAACTAGTCTGTCTGAGAGCAAGTTCTGACCGACTAGTTCCATATCTAGTCGATCGGTGGTTGTTCTTAGACCGACTAAGAGTAAACAGTAACTCCTGAATAATTGATTTAATGAACTAGTCGGTTCCAGAAGAGTTCCTGACCGACTAGATTGGAATCTAGTCGGTTGGTTCTCCTTCTTGAACCAACTAAAGTGCACGAAAAGTCTCGAATCGAAGCGCGAAGCTCCAGGAAGATTCCTACGGCTTCTAAGATCAACCTATCTCTAAGATATGAGTGATATGGAGCTCGTCACGAATGACTTACTCCAAACTCAACGATCTAAGGAAGAAGCTAAAGAATCACAACGAAACGAACGAAAACAAAAACTACTGAGATGAAAAATCACACACAAGGAGAAAATCCACCAAAACATATATATAATATAGATAATCCAAATACATGAAAAATCAGTCGTTACATCCTCCACAACTTAAGAAAAATTCCGTCCTCGGAATTTCCCAACACTCACGTGTCAGGGAACAAAAGTGGGTAGCGCTCTCTCATCTCATCCTCTCTCTCCCAAGTAGACTCTCCTGGCGAGCCGTGTCGCCACATCACCCTCACAAGATTGACAACCTTATTTCGGAGTGACTTCTGACGCATGTCCAAAATCAGCACTGGCTGCTGGTCATACGTCAAATCTGGATGAACAGTGATCTCCGAGAAATCCACAGCATGAGATGGATCGCCGATGTACCGACGAAGCTGCGACACATGGAAAACATTGTGAACTCCTTCCAAAGATGGCGGCAAGGCTAAGCGGTAGGCTACCTCGCCAACTCTCTCCAGAATGTCAAATGGTCCAATGTATCGCGGGCTCAACTTCCCCCGTTTCCCAAAGCGAATCACACCACGATTCGGGGAAATCTTCAGGAACACATGGTCGCCTGGCTGAAACTCCAAAGGACGGCATTTAGCATCCGCCCAATGCTTAAAACGGTCCTGAGCAATCCTCAGCCTCTCCCGAATGTTCCTGACAACATCAACAGCCTCCACAATCATCTCAGGTCCCAACAGTTCCCGGTCACCAATGTCGTCCCAACTCAATGGCGAACGACATTTCCTCCCGTACAGCGCGACAAAAGGCGCCATGCCAATACTTGCCTGGAAGCCGTTGTTGTAAGAGAACTCTACCAGATGTAGATGGTCCTCCCACGAACCCTTGAAATCCAACATGCACGCCCTCAGCATGTCCTCCAAGATCTGAATCATCCTCTTGGACTGGCCATCTGTCTGCGGATGGTATGCCGTGCTGAAACTCAGACTCATACCCAAACTCTTCTACAAACTCTGCCAGAACTGAGATGTGAACCTCGTGTCTTTGTCCGACACGATACTCACAGGGACTCTGTGAAGTCGTACGATCTCCTGCACGATTCATGTTACATCACTATCTATCTAGGAAAAGGAAATAGAAACGGAGAGTAAAAGAATTTACCTCAATGTATCTCCTCGCTAGCGCCTCAGTGGACTGTCCTACTCAGAATGGAATAAAGTGCACGGATTTGGTCAATCGATCTACGATCACCCAAATCACGTCATTCTGCTTCGGACTCCGAGGCAGTCCAGTCACAAAGTCCATAGTGATGTGTTGCCACTTCCACTCCGAATCGAAAGCGGTTGTAGCAACCCTGCCGTACGCTGATGCTCCGCCTTCATCTGTTGGCAAACCAGACACTTGGCTACACTCCGAGCCATACTCCTGTTCATGCCATGCCACCAAAAGTTCAGACGAAGATCCTTGTACATCTTGGTACCAACAGCATGTACAGAATACGACGAACTATGTGCCTCAACCAGCAACTCCTCTCTAATATCTCCAGCTGGCACACACAACCTAGCTCCATACCTCAGCGAGCCATCCTCATGAATCAAAAAGTCAGTCCACAGACCGGCTTCTACCTGCTCCCGAATCTTCAACAGCTTCGGATCTCCAGCCTGGCCAGCCTTGATCCGATCCACGATCGTCGACTGTATATGCATACACATTAACGGAGAAGACTCCCCAGGAAGAACAATTTCAATTCCAGGCTCGCAAAAATCCTGCTGCAATCTCCACTGCGAAGTCAACATCATCACCGCTGGAAGCCTACTCAGCGCATCCGGAACCACATTCACCTTGCCAGGGTGATACTGCAAATCGATCTCATAATCCGCCATGAGCTCCAACCATCGACGATGTCGCATGTTGAGCTCCTTCTGAGTAAAAATATACTTCAAGCTTTTGTGATCGGTGAAGATCTTCACTTTCTCACTCAGCAGGAAGTGCCTCCAAATCTTGAGCGCAAACACGACAGCAGCCAACTCCAAGTCGTGCGTCGGGTAATTCTTCTCATGAGTCTTGAGCCGACGCGAAGCATATGCCACAACATGCCTGTGCTGATGCAACACACAACCGAGACCCTTGCCAGAAGCATCGCAAAAGATCTTAAATACTCCACTGCGATCGGGCACAACAAGAACAGGGGCAGTCGTCAATCTCTCCCTCAGAACACCAAAGGCATTCTCACAATCACCCGACCAAACAAAAGGTACATCCTTCCGGGTCAATCTGGTCATCGGCTCAGCAATACGGGAAAAGTCCTTAATGAAGCGCCGATAGTAACCCGCAAGCCCAAGGAAACTCCGGATCTCAGATGCTGACTGTGGAACAGGCCACTCTCTGATGGCCTTGATCTTCTCAGGATCCACTGAAATACCATCTCCAGACACCACATGCCCGAGAAAAGCAACTTTGTCCAGCCAAAACTCGCACTTCGAAAACTTAGCATACAAACGATGCTTCCTCAAAAACTCCAACACTGTCCTCAAGTGCGAGGCATGCTCTTCCTCTGACTTTAAATAGATCAGAATGTCGTCAATAAAGATAACGACAAACTTGTCTAAAAAGTCGTAGAAAATCAGGTTCATCAGATTCATGAAAAATGCGGGAGCGTTGGTTACACCGAAGGGCATAACCACAAACTCGTAGTATCCATACTTCGTCCTGAATGCTGTCTTCGGAAATCTTCCTTCTTCACCTTCAGCTGATGATTACCACTCATCAGATCCAACTTCGAAAACACCCTCGATCCTCCAAGCTGATCAAAAATATCATCGATGGGAGGTAACGGGTATTTATTCTTGATGGTCACCGCATTCAGCTCCATGTAGTCCACGCACATGCGATGCGAACCATTCTTCTTCTTCACCAGCAGCACCGGTGCTCCCCACGGAGACACACTAGGATTGATATAACCCTTCTGCAAAAGCTCATCCAGCTGCTTCAGCAATTTCTCCAACTCAGCGGGTGCCATACGATAGGGCGCTTTTGAAATCGGTTGCGCTCCCGGAATAAGATCAATCGAAAACTCGAGAGCTCGATCGGGTGGCAATCCAGACATCTCCTCGGGGAAGACGTCATCGAAGTCCCGCACTACCGCTGGCCTCTCCAGCTCCATCTGCATAGCCACAAACTCCACCGGTCTGGCCTGAAATCTGACAGGGCCAAGCGAACTGCTACCTCGGCTGAACTCAAATACTGGATGTCTGGGAATCTCGAACACCACTTTCTTCCTCTGACAGTCGATCGTAGCATAGAAGCCCGCAAGCCAATCCATCCCAAGGACCACATCATAGTTGATGATGTCGTGGACAATGAAATCAGCGTAAAGCTCATGTCCACAGACCACCAACGAGCATGAATTGCAACCACGATGCACCGAGACCACGCCATTCCCTGTAACGATATTCCAACTCTTGGAAAGAGGGGACGTCGTCAAGGAATGCTTCTCCACGAAGCGCCGCGCCAAAATGCACATATCGATGCACCTGAGTCAAAGAGGACTCGTGCAGGAAATGTGCACACCAGAATCACACCTACAAACAGTCTAACAATCAAGCCCTATTCTAGCAAACAATCATGTACAAGCAAACAACATAATCTAACAAACAAAACTAACTAAGAAAGGAACAGCTAGATTAAGGATTACCTGCGATAACCTCATCCACAGCCATGCTCTCCACCTCAGACATCAGAAAAGCCTGCCGTCTCGGCTGAAAAGCTTGTTGAAAGGCCTGCCTCTACAGAACAAGAGCTGCTCCACGTCCAGCAGGAACAGGCGCTCTCTGCTGCAACTGCTGTGCTGCAACAGGTGCTCTCCAAGGCTGCTTTGACTTCGAGCAGTCCTTCATGGTATGGGTAGGATCTCCACAGACAATACACTGGCCCAGGAATCTCCTACACTGCTCCCTGATATGCCCGGTCTTGCCGCAGAAATGGTAAGTCTTCTGAATAGGCCCTCCTGGCCTCTTGAACTGCACTGGCTGATTAGGCTTGAAACCAGGCCTAACCACCGCTCTGGCCTGCTCCATAGGCCTCTTTCCAGCTCCAGCAACATGTCCTCTCCTCTGGTTCACAATCAGCTCTTGCCTCCACGCCGCTATCAGAACCTTCTGATAAGACTCCAGATCAGAGGAAGACACAAAACTCTGGAGCTCCAAAGCAAGTCCCTGCAGGAACCTCTGAGCCCTCTCATCAGCATCCTGCACCATCTTCGGTGCAAACCGACTCAGCCTGGTGAACTCCTGGTGGTACTGATCCACCGACAAGCTCCCCTGCTTCAAATCAATGAAGCGCTGCAACATCTCTCTCCGGGCAGCCTTCGGAAAATATTCCTCATCGAATCTGGACTTGAAGGTAGCCCAAGATATCGTCTCCTCCAACAGCTCCTCCTCAGCATCCCACCAATTCCTGGTATTGTCCCTCAACTGCCTCTTCACCAAGTCAACCTAGCCAACTTCGTTGACCTTGGACATCTTCAAATTGTCCTCAATATTCCTGACCCACTCATCAGCAGCTAGAGGACCTTCAGTACCATCAAAATATGCAGGACCCAGCTCTCGAAACTGATTCGCTCCTGGCTCGGAACAAGGGGCCTCCTGAACTGCCCGAGCAGCTCGAACAACTGGAGCATTCTGGACTTGCAGGAGCACGCCCGGCTGCACCTACATCATCTGAAGCATCATCCGCATCATCTCCCCATTGGTGGGCTCCCGATCAGGCTCCTCGTCATGAAGGGGCGCACCACCAGCAGCTTGGGTATTTCGCCTTCCTGCCATCTAATGACACAGAAAACGAAACAATTAGACTCATAGCTTATGACTCGGATGTCGAATTTTTATTTGTGGACAATAAAATATTATTATCGTTATTCCGTTAGTTTGCAGTTACACATGGACCTGCATGGGCCACCAACAAAACCTGTCACGCCCCGCTTCCCTAAAATAGAGGCGAGACGTGAGAAGGTCCGCTCAGACGTGGAGCTGTGAAGCAACACGCCTGATAAGCGTCAAATCTGAATATATGCAGGTCCCTGTAAATGCAAACGGAACAAAAATAATAATAATATGGCAAAAGGAGACTGATATAAGTTAACCAATCTCTGAATTTGTCCACAATAATATTCAACATCGCAGAAAAAGCCACCAGGCTAAAAGAAAGAGTCTAGGCCCATGCATGGCCAACAAAAGCCAACACAAACAAAGTATTGGTGCTACGCACCGACAACTAAAGCAGTCCAAACAACAACACAAACAGTCTCTATGACTGATCTCCCGTGTCCTCAAACTCCTCGATGAACGTGGGCTCTGACTCAGCGTCAGCGAACACCACGTCCTCAGCAGTAACCTCAGGCTCATGATCTAACATGTGTCACCCAAAGGAGTAAAGGGCACATGTCAGCAAGTCTAAAAGACTTGGGCAAGGAAACTGAAAGGAATGTAAACTAACAACCTAGCAGTTATAGTATGATGCATAGCATGGCAAGCATAGGATGGAGGTAATAAGTAAGGTAAAGTGCAAGTAACAAGTAGCAAGTGGCAAGTATGGCATGGATGACAAGTTTTACAAGTATAAAAACGGACAAGTACAAGTCAAGTAAATCACGTCAAGTAAACATGTCACATAAACACGTCGTGCATAGAGATTACGTCTTCTGGCTAGAGTGGCGGACGGGCCAACTCGTACACATCCAGATGCAAGGGCAGACTTCATTATTGGTGAATCCTTGTTGCACGAGGAATTCACTTAATCTGTTGTACCACATTCTTCCCAATTGTTTTAGACCATATATTGATATTTGGAGTTTGACAGAATAGACGTCCAGATGTCTATCTGTCATTTTTATTTGCAATTTATAACTATCCGAAAGTTTCATACATATATATTTATCTTTGTTACCATATAGGTATGCAGTCACAACGTCCATGAACTACATATCCAGGCCTTCCGTAGCTGTTAAGCTAATTATAAATCGGAAAGTGATCGCATCCATGACCGGAGAGTATGTATCATCATAATCTATTCCTGATCGTTTGGAAAAGCCTTGTGCAACAAGGCATGCTTTGTAGCATACGATCTGATTATTTTCGTTTCTCTTTCTTACGAATACCCATTTATATCCCACAGGTTTTACACCTTTTGGTGTTGGGACTATAGGTCCAAAAAATTTACGTTTCAAGAGTGAGTCAAGCTCTACTCCTATTGCCTCGTACCATTTTGGCCAATCCTCTCTGTGTTTACATTCTGCTAGAGAGCGTGGATATATATCATTGTCATATTCAGTGACGTGATTAGCAATAACGAATGCGAAGTCATCATCAATGATAGTGCTTTTTCTGTCCATTACCTCCCCAGTATGTACATAATTTAATGATATTTCTCCTATATTTTACTCTTATGGTAATTTTAGGAGGGGAGATGTATTTGGGCTGAGCTCAGCATCCTGTGGTGGTATCGTTACATTTTCTCCAGGAGTTTTTCTCTTTCGAGGGAACTTATCCTTCGAGTCTGGGGGTCGTCCTCTCTTTTGTTGAGGTACGGCCGCTTTTGCTGCAGGTGGATTGCATCCATCTTGGGTATGTCAATCCTAGCTGGTGTGTTTGCAACAGGGACGTGTGATTTGACAATCTTCTAATTGTCAGTGAATTTGTCCGATAGTATGTGAACTGTATTTTGTATTTGGATGATCTTCAAGATCTCATCTTCACATTGGTTAGTACGCGGATCAAAGTGGGATAAATTTTTGGTATCCCTTGAAATGTTCTTTGAAGCTTCAGGCTTTTAGTATTTAAGCCTAGTTGGAAAAGGTATTTTTGTCAAACTCACAGTCTTCTAGACGTGCCTTAAAAGCATCTCCTGTTAGGGATTCCAGGTATCTAATGATCGATGGTGAATCGAACCCTATGTAGATACCTATGCGACATTGAGGACCCATCTTGGTCATCTACGATGGTGAGATGGGGACATAGGCTGCGCATCCAAATGTCCTCAAGTATGAGATATCTGGTGGAGATCCATATGCAAGCTACATCGGAGAATAAGTTTGACTACCAGATCGTCATAATCTTATTAGCCATGGAGCATGCAAGATTGCATGCCCCCATGCAGTCACAGGCAACTAGGATTGAATTAGCAATGGACGAGCAATCCATTGTACTCTATTTATAAGAGATTTAGCTAGCCCGTTCTGGGTATGAAAATGTGCTACAGGATGTTCAACTTCAATGCCAGTTGCTTGGCAGTAGTCTAGAAAGACTTGTGATATAAATTCCACAGCATTATCCAGACGTAATTTCTTAATCTGGCTGTCTGGAAAATGTGCCCGCAACTTGTTGATTTGTGCCAGTATCTTTGCAAAGGCTATATTGCGGGTGGACAGTAGGCACACATACCACCATTTGGAAGATGCATCTATCAGTGTCATAAAGTACCGAAATAGGACACTTGTGGGGTGAATAGGCCCACAAAATGTCTCCATGTATTCTTTCCAGGAAGCTGGGAGACTCTGAGTCCACTTTAAGTGGAGATGGTCTCGTAATCAACTTACCTTTGTAACAAGGGGGACAAGAAAAATCACCCTTTTATAGTAACTTCAGGTTCTTCAAATTAATTCCAAGAGACTGTGATAAGATGCGGTGCATCATTGCGATCCGGGGTGTCTTAGTCTATTATGCTAGAGTTGGAATTCTGGTTCATTTTTGCACTTCTGGTGCTCAATTATATTAGCTTCCATTGCTCGAATTGTTGTATGGTAGAGACCCGACGGGAGTCTGTCGAAATGCTCAACGATGGTTTTAGCACCATTTTTAAGAGTCATTACATACAAGTATTCTTTGTCATGTTTGTCCACCGTTTCTAGGTGGTATCCGTTTAGACGGATGTCTCTGAAACTTGGTAAGTGTCTATGTGAGCTTGAAGAGGAAAGAGCATCTTTTATTAAGATTTGTGTTTTATTGGGGAGCAACATGTTTGCTTCCCCTGATCCTTCTATTATACTTGATGGATCGAAAATAGTATTTACGGTGCCACCATATTGGTTAATGCTTTGAAAAAAGCAAATATCTCGAAGGATCGTGTGCGTAGAAGCACTGTCCACTAGGATTTATTATCTATCTATAGCAAGAAAGAAAAGTATAGCAATATAAGGCGCAAAATAAGCAAATTTCATTTAAAGTCTAAAAATAAACTAACATGCTGAAAAAAACAAACATCTAGAAAGGAAATTGTTTTTCAACTACAATAAATTACAGAAATAGATAAGGAATCAGTCTAGCAGGTCATCGGTTGAGAAGTCCTCGGCGATGTGCAGAATTGGAGCCAGGTCTTCGTTTTCCATCTGGTTTGTTTCAACAGTCTCCTGGCTAGCTTGGTACAAATCCTGGAGGTGGCGTGAAGTATGACAGTTTCTGGACCAGTGTCCAGTGGACCGGTGTCCAGTCATGCCACATCTGTGGAATTTGTCTTTCCAGTCTTTCCTGGAGGCAGATGTCTGGCCGTTGTCTTTTCTCTTCCACACATTTTTCCTCTTTCCCTCATTGTTGGTCTTTGGAGGGGTCCTCTAGCCTGCTTCTTCAATGCCTTTCCCTTCTGGGGTTTGCATTTGAATTTATTCTTCTTCTTCTGGAAGGAGATATTGTGCGCTTCGAGCGCAGGTGCAGTGCCAACATGGCGCAAGTTATGGGTGGTCAGTAAGAGGTCTCTGTTTTGTTCTGCCAACCGAAGACATGAGAGAAGTTCGAAGTATTTCATGAATTTCTGTTCACGAAAATGTTGCATGAGGATAACATCCTTCTCATGGAAGGATGTAAACGTCTTCTCCAACATGCGTTCCTTCGTCACTTTTTCACCACACAACTTCAGGCGTGAGGTGATACTGAATAATGTCGAGTTGTACTCGGTAATGGACTTGAATTCCTATAGACAGAAGTTCTCCCATTCATATCAAGCTCGAGGAAGGATAACGTCTTTTTTATATTTGTAACGATCCTCAAATGCGGTCCATAACTCGTATGAGTCTTCCACTATGAGGTACTCGGCCTTAAGGGTCCGATCGATATGGCGTCTGATATAGATAATGGCTTTCGCCTTATCTATATCAGAAATTATATCGCCAACAGTAATGGCATGACTCAAGCCCTGTGAGCACCGATGGAATTTGATATCCAACTGTCAACTCAAGTAATTCTTGCCTGTAGCTTCCAATACGTCGAAGTCGACACTCGCTATCTTTACCATTTATCTAAGCACTAGTCATAACTCGTGCCCCAATGGCACAGTTAATTTAAAATATTTCCTCCGCAAAATCTTGGACCCCCTAATTTTTAACAAACAGTGATACTTAAAGCACAATTATTATTATGTCCGCTCAAAATCGTAGTTCCCCAAAAATTCAGTTTCACCAGAGAATTTAGTTCCCACATTATTTATTTAGTTCTTCAAAAAAATTTTAGCCTCCCCAATATTTAGTTCCCATAAAATTTTTAGATAAATTTAGTTCCTTTTCCCCACATTTTTAAGACAAATTTTCTATGATGAAAACAATAATTAATTGTGTCACCTAACTCTACCTATGGACTTGAAGAACACTGTCTTTACAATATCAGTTTGCAGGTTTCTTTCCCACCATGACATTTGGCTTGAATTTGTAGGCTTTGCGTCGCATTTTAGCTGTACTGGAAAAAAAAATAATAGTGGTTCCACTTCAAACTTCATCGCATAATTTATCGAACTTAACTTTTCTTTGTATTATGAAATATTGTGAGTCGTTGAACTTGATGTTCTCGGCATAAATCATTTCAGTTTGTCTCGTGTGTACTTGATTTTCTATGTCCCTACAACCCTCTAAATATGTAGGTTAACTATTAGCAAGCTGTTACTTGAGAGCTTTAGAATTGTAAGAGGCAAGCAATGCACACTCTTGTACTCTGAAAGATCAACATTCAAAAAAGATTGGGAGGAAACAACGATAAGAGACAAACCCAATATCCTATATTTAAAACTTTGTGCATCCTACAAAGTAACTCTCAAGTCCTAGCAAATTTGATTTGAAATACTAATATCTAGTCAATAGAATAGCTCACTAACAAAATTTTCGTATAAGAGGAAAACAATTCATACAAAGGAAAATTGAGGGTGTTTGGCAGGTAGAAGAATAAAATAACCAATCCACATCGGGCCTCGAGAAACTAACACACGGATTGGTAGTAGGGCTCACTGCTTGCTAAAATAAGACATACCGGTTTCATGTAACTCTAGATATTGATGCATCAATTGACAGAATCTGATGCCTAGATATACATTGTCCAAAAAATGATGTGCATAACAATGCTCACACTAATTATTCATATAGTTCATTCAAAGGTATGTCATTTAGCATATTTAAATTAGCAGATATTGTAGATTTCTGCATGACATACCTCCTCAAATGCCCAATCATCTTGTTGGTCACTTGAGTTTGAACTTCTTGTAAACCATATTAAGACATCTGTTAAGAATATCGATCAATGGTTTGTTATAAGTAGTGGCATCCGTTCCTCCACACCCCCATCTAACAGTAGTATTTCTCCTTAGAGAAATTGTGTACTCTCTGATTCAAATAATAACCAAAATACTTGTTAGCCAAGGGTGGGTCCATTTGACAGTCTTCATTACCTGTCTGTTCCTGAGGGGATTACAACCTCACTCACTCCTATCTTTCTTGCTTTCTTACCAAGATAACATAGTATGAACAGAAATAACTATTTCAAATTACTCAGTGTTCATCTCAAATTCATTATATTTATTATATATTTATTATGATAACTTAGTACCTAAGACTGATTAAGGATTAATTGATCCACTTCATAATTTGAAATAATAATAGTAATTATTACAGTAAACCGTACCTTTAGATGAAGGCAGTTCCTTCCCATTATATTGCTCCCTAATGGATACCAGTGTCTTCCCCCTGAAGTCTGGAATCGTCGCCCTTGATTTATTCAACAACTGTCCCAGACAAACTATCATCAAAATTAAAGATTCAATCCTCTCTACGAATTGAGCCTCTTGGATTCCTGCCTTCCCAAGTTCTTCGACATATTCTTGATAGCTTATGAATCTAAACAGATGTGTGGCGAGCCCAAGTGATACTTCGAGCAACTTCATCTCTTCGACCATGATCACATTTAACACCTGCTCAACAGAAAAGAGTATAAGAATAATTATATGTAATAATTAATGTAGTTCAAGAACTGAGAGATCTTACCATAGGAATAGCAGCAGCAACTCCCCTCAGGCGTAAAAGGCATTCAGCACCATCGAAAGCACACAGATTCTTCAAGATTCTGAAAGAACTGATTCTTGAGACCGGATCAATAAGAGATGCTATGAGCCTAGCCACGACTTTCTTCTCCTTCAAATTTCTATCGCAGTTCCTCTAATTCTCTAATTCCATCATCGCCAACGCTTCTCCTGCTTCCACTCTCTGGTCGATCTCCTGATGTGTAGCACAACCTTCCCTGAAATATAACCTTAGCAGCTCCTTCACCATCCCTCTGGTAGCACCAACTCTAAAAAACAAAAACCCAATCAATACAATGGTTACTCAAGGAAATCAAGACGAACCCTGTAGATGATGAATCGTCCTCCTCTTCTTCTAGCCCCTACACCTGCTTCTCCTCGTCTTGCTGCTGATCTCCTATAATTCAATCTCTCGCTTTGATAGCAGGAAGGACTCAACAATGTGGAAAAAAATTGCTTCTGCTCGAGGACAAATCGCTTCCTCTGCCATAGACATGACCTTGAACTCGGTGGTCTCCTCCATGTCGCCACGGATAGCCCATCCACCTGCTTCCCCTGCACGATCTCCATCACACTACAACAAAGAACTCGATGACCTTGATATCTGGATCGATTTCGAACTCCATTGCAAGATACCCATTTGCCCTTGTTATTTTCTGAAATTTGAATGAGCAGCTTAGTGAGGTGTGCCCCATGATTGAGGAACTCAGTTTTACCCAGAACAGATCAAGCATGACCTATCAAAAGAGGCCACTGTTTCCAATTACGAGATGCCCTCTGCTGTCACTTCAGTTGCGAGATGCCCTCTGCTGTCAAAATCGCTTAGAGCACAGAGACGAGATGGTATGGAATTAAATGGGGGGAGAGAGACTTACCCGTTAAATGACCTAGCACCGATTGGAAATCGCCTCGATTCTACCCCACGTGCTTTTGTCCCTAAAAATTCAATTTTTTCCCTCCAAAAATTTCCACATCTTCTCATCTTAACCATTGATTTTTTAAGATTGAATCTGAACCGTCTTTCTATCAATCTTTTTGTCCTATCAGCTTGTCCTAGTTAGCCCTAGGATTCAAAAACAGTTGTCAATTGTAATATTGATGTTAAACAAGCAATAATTAAATATTTGAAAAGAAATTAATAATCATGCAATTCAGACACCGATATTTGTTGTGGGATCGGCTAGTCACCATTTTTAAAATAAAGTCCATATACAGTCCCCTTAAAAAGAAAATACAACTCGGGAACCCACATGGGGCCCATATACTTCTGGAAGTAGATCTTCATCTTCATGGACGTGCGCAAGTCTTGGAATTTATGCAATTTAATTCTCATTACAATTTCTCTCAAAAGAAAAGAAACAAATTGCGAGGAAAATAAATGGTGACATATAGCCGATCCAAAACCACAACAAAATATTAACATTCGCAGCAGAAACATCAACAATGCAGCAGGTATTTGTTTATTCATCACAGGCATGTAGTATGTTTAAGCACAAATCCAGGCTACAGGCAATGAAAATATGCAACATCACAGTCATTTTTAATAGAATAAAATATTTTTTTAATAATTAATTGGACCACATGGAATCATCATTACCCGTTAGGTTAGTAACTAACGACAGAGCGGTTTCAGGATCATCATAATTATTCAACATGAAAATTAATAATAATACACATTAGAATGAATCAGAATTATTTAGGAAAAAATTTGACCAAGAGATTTTTTAAAAAAATCCTAATTAATTTATGAAAATAGCCTTCATTAAAAAAATGGAAAACCCATAATTAGGGTTGTGCGGCGACGGCCGTAGGCGACGGCATGCGTGGGGCAGAGATGACCGCAAGCGACGCGCATGGGGGCAGCTGCATGCCACGGGGTAGCACACGTGCATAGACGGTGACTGCATGTCGCGGCGGCGTACGTGGGAAGCTGCTGCAGGCAGCGGGCAGGTGCACGTGCGACGGGACGACGACTCCAGGTCGCGACGATGCACGCGGGGGGCTGCTACATGCAGCGAGGCAGCTTGCACGGGGGCTGCTACATGCAGCGGGGCAGCTTGCATGGGGGCTGCAGGTTGTGTCGCGTGCGTGAGTGAGGGGGACGGTGGGCTGCGACGCACACGTACGTGGAGGGGGCGGCTACAAGCCGCGGCGACATGTAGCGTGGGTAGCAGCAACAGGCTGCGGTGCACACGTGCGTGAAGGGGGGCGGCTGCAGGTGCCTGCGTGGAGGGGGCAGCGTGCGATGAGATTAGACTTACCACGGGGGATGCATAAGGCAGCAATCACCCCTTTCCCTCTCTAGATCCACAAAATTAGAGAGAAAAAACATATTTTTATCGTAAAAAATCAATTTTTAGACTTTAAATCGACGTTCTATCCCGTAAAAATTTGATTTTAACGTAAAAATGTTGAATTTTCATCAAAAAATGATTTAAAAACTCTTTTTACATAGAGATATATGTTAAAAGATTTGATTTTTCATACAGATCTAAGTAAAAAATAGATCTAATACAGAAAAACACAGATCCATCATCATGCACATGAAAATTTAGATTTAGGGGATATCGATGATTACATCTAGATCCTACCCGTCGGATCTAGCAAAGTTTGGAGAAGGATGCCCAATCCGCGTCCTCATGATTCGTCTGTCAGTAGAGGTTCGGCTCAGCTAACAAGCGTGCTCATAACATGTTATGACGGTGTCGGCTACTGAACCCGTAGCCCTATATTTATACGAAAACGATTACATAATGGGTGGATACCCTAAACACAAGTGGTCTCCATATGGGCCTACAAATGCTCATTCATAACACATGTGACATATTAACGTTTTTATATTTTTAGCTAAACATACATATATGAATTTTTAACTTCAAAAGCAACTTCATGTGTAGGGATGGTATTGTGCACGCCCAAAGCCTGATTGTGCTTCCATTTGGGCAATGCTACATTGTCATCCCTACTAATCCTTCATTGGTTCTTATGAAAGAACCAATGAATGATTTGTATGGATGGCGATGTGGCATGCCTAAATGGAAGCCCAATCGGCTTTGGGCATGCCTAGTACCATCCATATTCATGTGTGATCTCTAGTCTTGTCCAGATTTGTTCAACGGTAATGTAGAACTAATGCAATTTGATCCATTTTTTCTTAAACCATCAAGAAAAATATTCATGACCTTAGCATTAATATTCTTTACCGTATCATTTCCTTTTGATTCATTAGGATTTGATTTTTTGACTTAAGTGAATCCATTAGGAACAAGTTTTCATAATGCCATCTTTAGGCTCTTGATGTGTATAATTATGCTGGTCATAACCCTTATGATTTTCCCCCGAAATATTTGTTTCCCAAAAAATCATTTCCACAGTCAAAATTTAAAAGAACAACAAATTAGCGTAAAAATATTTAAAGTTACGGGTGCCTTCGGCGTGGAACAACAAATTCGGCACAGGCGCCTTTGACGTGGAACAACAAATTCGACTTGGGTGCATTTGACGTGGAACAACAAATTAGCGTAGAACAACAAATTCGGTGTGGGCGCCTTCGACGCGAAATAACAAATTCGACGTGGGCGCATTTGGCTCGGAATAAAAAATTTAGCGGACGCCTCCGGTGCGGAACGACAAATTCGACGCGGGTGCCTTCGACACAGGACAACAAATTCGGCACGGACGCCTTTGGCCCGGAACAACAAATTTGTGTAGAACAATAAATTTGGCGCATAACAACAAATTTGCTCTCTAAAAATTTCGCTCTACAAATTTCACTCTGCATCATCTTCCTTGATAGTGGACCCTGGGACCATTAAATTTCCTTAACTATTCGAGCTGATAATGTCTGAGCATGACAAATGCACGCCAATGCATTAAACGCAAGTGCACTTACTCGGCTGCATTAAGTCACGGAACAACAAATCGGCGTGTAACAACAAATTAGCGTAAAAATATTTGGGGGCATGAGCGCCTTCGGTGCGGAACGACAAATTCGATGCAGGCATCATAGGCGTGGAACAACAAATTTGGTACAGGCGCCTTAGATACAAAATAACAAATTAGTGTAGAACAACAAATTCGGCGCGGAACAACAAATTATCTCTCCAAAAATTTCGCTCCAAAAATTTTGATCTTCATCATCTTCCTTAATGGTAGGCCCCATGACCATTAAATTTCCCTGACCATTCGAGCTGATAATGTGTGATCATGACAAATGCATGTCAATGCATTAAACGCAAGTGCACTTACTCTACTGCATTAAGTGCAAATATGTGAGGGTGATTAATGCATGCAAATGCATTAAACGCAAATGCAGTAAGTGCACTTGCTTTTCCACAAATGCATTAAATTCACGTAAATCCATGCATAAATGTTGTCACCTGCTATAAATTCCCCCTTGTTCGGGGCTGAGATTTGCTACGCCCGAGGTAGGAGAGGGTCAGCTGCATTTTTCCATACAAATTTCAAAATATTGAGTTTTCCAACCAAATGAATTCCCACTCAAAAATTTCTCAAAACTCATCTCAACCTGCTATTCCCCAAGATCAAATCACAGCCACTCTTTATCTTGTTCTAGTCAGCCCTAGGATTCAAAAACAGCCACTCATTATATTGATGTTTTCCTTAATAGCCGTAGACTGCTCTCAAATAAAGGAGATCAATTGAATGCATTTCCTTCTTTTTGATTCTTGGAATAAAGGAATCAATTGAATGCATTCCTTTCTTTTTAATTCGTGTAGTTATGTGTTTAGGTGTAAGAAATGTATGCCGTTAGGATTGAAATTCAACTATGCATGAACTAAAATTGTATCATACTCTTGTAACACTTAAAACCCCTAGATGGGGTGAGTAAAGCTTTATATAACAAATAAAAAAATTAATTTATTTAATTTTAGATTAAGTTATTAAACCAAATCTATGCAGAATAAACAATGTAAATCAAGCAGAAAACAAGTTGACACAAAAACAAAGAATTGTTTACAAAGTTCAACCCCGTACCTATATCTTTGACATTTTCTTAAGGAATTAACCCTTTTAAAACACATAAAAAGTCCTGATCACAATTGTAGGTGGTGATCAAATGCTGTTACAAAATACCAATCGATAAAAAAATTAAGCTCAATGGTAATCCCTGAAAACAGTTTCTGATTATTCTAACAACTCAAATATCTATTATACAAAAAAGAGCATACCATCCAGAATTGTCCTAGGTGGCAGGGTTTGTCCCAGTCACAAGTTGACTGGGACAACCCCCAAAATTTAAACTCCCTCTTTCCTCTTATTATGTGTCTGCCATTCCACCCAAAAAAAACCAAAAAAAACCCGCCAAATCCACTTATTTACGTGTTTGTCTTCTTTTGGGCTTTAGGCTTTGTTTTTGGGTTTTGTTTTTGGGTCTTTTTACCCTCCGACGCTACCGACACACACACCCATGCTCTCTCTCCTTTACGGTTGCGCCTGCACCGCATCCTTTTCGAATGGTTTTTTTCCGCATTGTGCACATTGTGAACGGATTATTTCTAGTGTGCGTGTATGTATATATATAACCTAATCTATGAACAAAAATATAAGATTATGTTACATCGTTGATTTAATTAAAAGTCCCAGCTTTTGATTTCTTTGATTTACACATTATAGATAAGGGTTGCACCAAAAAGTCTAATTTAAAAAATATACCTTTATTTTTCAACCTGATACAACCCTTGACCAGCCCTGAGGCCACTAGGCTGACCGCTTTCAGCTGATTGGCCCAGTACAGCCCAGTACGCCAGCCTGGGAACTCTCACATGTAGGTCATCCTCTCTCCATTTATGATGACAGTCCGACTAACCGTTATCTCCCACTATTAAGAGGTCTGCTGCACAAACCAAGCGATCAATGATTGACCATTGATCCTCCATCAACATGGACAACACATCCAGTATTCAGTAAAACACCATGGATGCACATACATTATGAAGAAAGGGCATTGACAGAAGGCTTACCTGTAAATAGCCCTTCGAACAGGAAGGTGAGGGGACAAATATCTGAGATTTGATACTCAGTTACTCTTATGCTCACAATCTGCTCCACTAAACATATTTCTTCCTCCATATAGCTCGGCTCAAGAACTATCAATGACCGTCAATAGGTCGGAATCAGTTCCACTTTGCATTCTCTAGCCACGACCTGACTTAAACATCGTAAGGGATTTGGTCGGACCCCAGATGTGACTCCCTGACGAGCTTTCCATCTTGCAGATCACTCAAGAGATAGCTCGGTCAAAGCCCTGCTAGTATACATCTCTCGGCTTGGAACCTGCTCTTTCAAGGTTAGCCAGGTCGACACCCCGAAGGTTGTCTTTGTTTTCCATATCAGTCACATCCTTTGGGCTTCCCATAATCAACATCCCCGATGAGAAAACACCCAAAAACATTCGGAGTCGTCTGTGGGAGGCCTTATTGGCCAAACAGTCACGTCCTCTTCCACACCATCCAAGACTCAACCCAGTAATGAGAGGCCTTACTGGCCAAACATTACTGGGTAGGCCATCGATCTTCTGCTCGCTATGGACCTTGGCCCCTCTACTCGAGGGATGCCCAAGTCACAACTGGTGACTCTGGAGCAGTTTCACTTATTCACTAAGGAAGTGAGCACCAACATGCAAGTGTTGGCAGCTGTCATTGAACGGCTCACGGGTTCACAACACCGGTCCACAGGAGGCCCACCTAACTTCCTGATTCTTTCCCAACAACGCCCAGCAATAAAATTTTTCATAGTGGCAAGCAAAGAAGAGGCATCCCCAAACCAGGAGTAGTGTTTCGGCATGCCCCTCTTGTCTTTGCAACGACCACGGACCTCCATCCCTCCGTAGGACGAAGAGGTGCAAATAGGGGTTAACTTGTCTACAGCCACCTACGAGTGCCTGCAACCTCCTTCCGAGCAAGCAGACAACCACCTCATCATCTTGAACAATGATCGGCACCAGGGGAGCCGATGGGAACGAAGTAAGAGTCTACACCAAAGTCTTTGGATAACCATAAAAGGAAGTCCCGAAAAGAAGTCACTCGACATCTAAGCCCATCCTCTTAAAAGGACGGTTACCGAAGAGATTCTTCGAGCGCTTCTAATGATCGACCAAGGAAATCAAAGCACAGATAGAATGTCTGGCAGTATCGCACTCCTTCAATGAGCTCAGAAGACGACCATAATCTGCTAAAGAAGAAGATCACCTCCTCCCGATTGCTGTCCAAATTTAAGATGCACAATCTAGTAAAATACGACATCTCAAGCAACCCCCAGGAACACGTTCAAGACTAGAGGGGATCATGGAATTCCAAGGGGCTAATGACATGTTGCTCTATCGAGCTTTCTATACCACTCTCCAGAAATTGGCGAAGGAGTGGTACAATGGGCTCCCTAAACAATCCATTGGAAGCTTCACGAACCTCACCTAAGCTTTTTGTCAGCAATTCAAATTGGGAAAGACAGTGAAAAGAAGCTTCAACCACTTGTTTCACCTGGTGCAAAGGTCGTTGAAACATTGATGTCTTTCTTGAAGCATTTCAACTTTGAGAGACTGAACGTAGAAAGGTGCAGTGATAAGGTCACCATCGCTACTCTAAAGAATGGGCTCCGGTGCAAGGACATAATGACGTCGTTGCACCATAAGTCGCACTGTGACTTAGATCAGCTTCTCACCAAGGCAAAATGGTACATGATTGCAGAAGAAGAAGCAGTTGTCACCTGAGAGGAAGATGTATTCAAGAACCCTACCTAACCCAAGAAGGAAGCTAAGCCAAAAGAAGGGGCCTGCCATGAGCAAGGGGATTGTAGAAAATGAAAAATGAAACCCTTGGACCAGCTAGATAAGAATGACACGATCTTCACAAAGCTGAACGCCCCCAAGGAGGTCATAATTGCCCATGCTCAGAACAAGGGCTACATCAACAAGCTGCCTCTGAAAATGAATGGTGGTTGGAGAGATGCGAGCAAGTTCTATAGGTACCACCAGGATCATGGGCACGACACAGAGGACTGCTGGAATCTAAGGAAGTACATCGAGCAGGTGATCCAACGTGGGTATATAAAGAACTTTGTCGCTATCCAGAAGGCAATTCAGGGGAAGGCACTTCAAATGCAACAGAACAAGGGAAAGGAGAGTCCATCATCCAACCTATTACTATGATTGTTGAATGAGCACTAGTCTGACCTAAAGTGATAGATAACTAACCTAGCTTAGATAACTAACCTAGCTCCGTGCCATAATGCTTATTCTTTGTCATGCAAGTAATGCTTGCACATTCATATTAATCTTGTTATTTCAATTCTTTTTATTCATTCTTATCCTCCTTATTTTAAGAAGTTGTATTTGGATGAACTAATAAAATGTCGACAAGTGTATTTACATTTGATCGGCTTCTTCCACAATTTCATGCTCCTCATAAAATGTAGATACAATGATTTTTAGTCGGTTGTTGTTCTATGGTAGTCCACCGCAAGGCTAGGGAGGCCGCTTAGCAGGTCGACCCATCCGTTTGCCGTAAGTCTAGGGGCCAACCTGGGGGCTACTCCTTAGCGGGCTGACCCATCGGTCTGCCATAAGGTTGTAAGCTACTCCCCTAGCGGGCCGACGAAAAACTTGGTTCACCGTAAGGCTAGGGGCCACTCCCCCAGCAGGCCGGCCCACCAATCTGCTGTAAGGCTAAGGGCCACCCCCAATGGGCAGATAAAAAACATGGGTATGTCGTAAGGCTGGGGGCTACTTCTCGACAAGCTGACCCATCGGTCTGCTGTCAGGCTGGGGGCTACTCCCCTAGCAGGCCGATAAAAAACTTAGTCTGCATAAGGCTAGGGGCCACTTCTTTAGCGGACAGACCAAAAACTTAGGTTTGCCATAAGTCTGGGGGCTACTCCCCCAGCGGGCCGACCTATCGGTCTAATATAAGACTGGCGATTACTCCTTGGGCGGGCCGATGAAAAACTTGTTCTACCGTAATACAGAGGGACTTTTCCCCAATAGACAAACCAAAACTTGGGTTTATCATACGGTTGGGGGCTACTTCCCAAGCGGGCTGACCCATCGGTCTACCGTAAGGCTGTGGCCACTCCCCAAGTGGGTCGACCAAAAAATTGGGTCTATCGTAAAGCTGCGGGCCAATACCCAGCAGGCCGACCCATTGGTTTGTCGTAAGCCTGTGGGCTACTCCCTTAGATGGCCGACCAAAAACTCGGTGAGTCGTAAGGCTGGGGGCCACTCTCCCAGCGAGCCAACCCATCGATCTGTTGTACGGCTAGGGGTCACTCCCCTCGTGGGCCGACCCACCTGTCTATCATAAGGCTGGGGGTTACTCCCCCAACAGGCCGACCAAAAACTAGACGTGATGTAAGGCTGGGGGGTTACTCCCTCACGAGCCGACCAATCGATCTGCCATAAGGCTGGGGGCCACTCCTCCAATAGGTGGACCAAAAATTTGGGCATGCCATAAGGCTGGGGGCTACTCCCTTAGAAGGCTAACCCACCAGTCTACTGTAAGGCTGGGATCCACTCCTTCAGCAGGTAGACCAGAATCATCGATCTACAGTAAGACTTGTGGCCACTCCCCCAGCAGGACGACTAAAAACATCTGTCTGTCGTAAGGTTGAGAGCCACTACCCTAGTAGGCCGACTCATCGGCCCCGCTGTAAGATAGAGGTACATTCCCCTTGTAGCTGGTCAAAGACTTAATGGGGGCCAACATGGAAAACACAATTTCCTACACCTCATGCTTCCTACCTTCTAGGACAAGTCCGAGCTGTGGAGGGGGCCTATAGTGGCAACTCAAGTTCAGCCTAAGATTTAGAATCCTACCAAAAGGCTATTGGGGCCTCCTTGATTCTATATGGCAACCTTGAGCAACGACAACAACATCTTCTTACAAAGAAAATTTATTAAAAGTAAAGCGTATACAACCAAGGTTCAAACAGATATAACCTATGAGGGCAGAGCTATTAGAGCTAGGACCTCAAAGGGCACTTCCTCAGCCTGTGCGACCTCCTCTGCACCTCCTGGCATCATTTTGAGTTTTCCAAAATCCAACCCAGAGGTAGGGAACTTCTACATGATCTGTCCTTGGCGCTTGAGGAAGCCATCATGAAACAAATTCGCCATCTGTGTGTTGATAGCTTCCTCATAATTCTTCATGACCTGAGCGGTGATCCTCTTAGGGTCAACCTCCTTCAGCTTTGCAATCGAGCTAGAAGCTTGGTCTTATCCTTCTTCCATCTTTCCTTCCCGGTAGCCAGCTCCTCCTTGGCTATCCTCTTTAAAGAGGATATGACCTGGACACTCTCTTCGGCAACTCCCTAAGCCATGGCAGTGGCTGACCGTGCTCCCTTCTACTCGACCAATTCCTTCTCTAACTTCCATGCTTCTAATGATAGGTTCAGAGGAAAGTTCGGTGACGTGGAGTAGCACAAACTTCAACTCAGTCTTCACCTCCTCGATAAACTTCTCGATGGCCGTCACCCTTCAACGCTCCCAGTCGAGGTTCGATACGATCTTGGCCATTGTTACCGAGAGCCGCCGCAACTCAGAAGCAGCCAAAGACATATGCATGATATAGAAGTCAGTGGAGTACTAGGACAAGAAAGAGGGAAAGAGGGTGGGAAATCAACATATTGGCTATGCCAGACCATGTAACTAGACAAACTTTCAGAGTCGACATTCCTCATGAAAGAACGGTTCATCGAAAGGACAAAATTCTCGGCCAGTCAGGCTGCCACCCCACAATCAATAAATACCGACTCGTTGGACCCAACTTTATGGATGTGCCTGATGAGTTTGCATTTGGAACATTCCAAGTCGGTGGGAAGGACTTTTAT
>JAULAV010002634.1:0-32327 GCA_030789695.1 Scilla litardierei | reverse complement strand
GACTAGGCATACTTCCTGGTATACACATGCTCATACAACATCCCGTAGGGGTAATTATAACAATCCTACTATATATAAAACACACTTGTTCATACAATATATCTTTATATAAACACCTATAACTAACTACATACATATATATGCACGAGTACACGCCAGACGTTCTAACATATAAATCACACAATAAATCTGCACACACGACTATACATACACCTATTATCATTACACCTAACATGTATATCACTGTACTAGCACACAATTACAACCAGTAACAAGTACGGCTAAGATACATATACTCCTATTAACTAACCAATACTAAATCTAATACGCTCAGATATTCCTATAGTGATATGGCGAATCACTCGCCTTAGTATAAATATAACACTTACTACTCTATACTCGACTATATACATATATGTCACATATTACCATACACGCACATACAACACAATAGATAATCACACTATACTAATATACTCGGGGTAAGTACACTCATACATGTGTGGCATATAGAGGTTTGCACACACGGGTCTACACTCACTGTCTATTTATAAGCACCACAACAACACCACAATCAAAGCTAAAGGTCTCACTAAGCAATGATAAACTCTAAAGTGATACTAAGTAAGTGTAGGACTCAGAGTTGAATGCGGCAATGAATTAATGTTGTGACGAACGATTCCGAATGTGGCATAGATAAGAGGTTAGTTTGGTTGGGTGACATAAAATATTTATGAATAATTAAATAATTAAGAAGAATAAGATATATGTAAAAAAATAAAAATATCGTTATAACTTACGTAAAATAGCGAGCATACGGTAGGAGTTAAAACGTAAGATATGATTAGTCAAATAATAGGTGAAGAGTAATATGGGCATAGTGTCGTAGTGCTTGTTTGTGTATAGATTTGTAAAAAGATTTTTTTTTCAATGAAAAATGTGAAGACAATGATTATAAAACTGACACACAAGATTTTGAAGTTCAATTTAACTTAGTAAAGTATTTTAAAAGTATGTATGAATGACTGTTTTGAAATATGTTAGTAAGAAAAAGAGATGATATTTTGAACTAGTAAAATAGAAATAAAGTTTTTTTTAAAGAAGTTCAGTACATGAGGAAAATAGAGTAGCTACACGAGATTATGCGAAATAGAGGTGCGGAAGATGTATGTTAGAAAAATCGCTATAAGATAGTAACTAAAGATCGCGTCAGAAGAGTTTCATAAGCAGGATTGGGTTTAAGTTGACTGAAGTGTAGAAAATCGAAGTAAAAGTTTTCGAAAGAATTTCAAACTTAGCAAAGAATCCAATAAAAGAAATTTCGAAAATACCTTTTTTTAAAGGACCCCTGATCTGCTATGGGGAGGTTCAAAGGCTAAAGATGGCGGACCTGAAGAGTTTATGTGGATCGAGGACAAGGAATATGTTCGACGATCGAAATATAAGGACGACTAAGAAGTAACTCCGTGAATACGCTACGATGGCTTTCTACTATCATTAATGTGGAAGTGAAATGATTAGAAAAAAATAATAAAATCAGGGGAAGAATTGGGTCAACTAAGGTTTCGCACCGAGGTTCTTCAACGAACTAGACTGCGATCGGGAAGTCGAGGTAAGGGTCCGTTGAGGATCGAGATCGGGATCTTATCTATAGGTCTGGGATATCTTACGCTTCGAAGTCCACTTCTTGTAAGCGTCTCGGGTTCGACTTGCACGGAGCGACGATCTTTACGTTCGGTTGGGCCCTAGATTCGATAAATCTAAGCGAACGACCAAACGAACTCAAAAATCTAATATGTTTAGGGATGGATGATCAATTGCTGGGGTGGCTCTCAAGATGATAATACTAAGTCGGCAAGGGTGTCTAACTAACGAGCACGAGCGTCTAACTAACTCTTCCGATTATCCTGATATTGGGTTCCTATCGTACTGAGACAAGGCATTCGAGTAATTTTGTGTACGAACTAATTCTGGATGTTTTGGCTAATGAAAAGTGTTCTCATTGTTCAGAATTTTGCAACTGCAGGACTTGCATGGGCCGCCACTAAAACCTGTAACGCCCCGCTTCCCAAAAGACATTGGAAGCGAGAACGTTACGCGGTACGCTTGAACTGGAGCGGTGAAGCTCGAGTCCAATAAACGTCTGTGATAAAAACACCGGGTAGGTTCTTGCATTTGCGTTTCAGAACAATCAGAAAACATTTCATTAAAATTAAAAAGGACACTTCAAAAGTTGTTCGTACAAGAAATTAGACAACTGGGCCTCAGCATGGCCAAAAAGAGACTACAACAAAAACACTAATCCTACTACAAGGTACTAAAGCTAAAACTCAAAGTAGAGACGGAAAAGGGGCTCTAGTCTTCCGCAGAAAGCGGCTCGGCATCTACGGCGAACTCTGGCCCTCTAAGTCAAGCGTCTCGAGAGAATCTTCCTAGTGCTCAAACTCAGGATCTGACATACATCCAAAAACATGAATGTATGTCAGCAAGGTCTGCAAGGAAGAGTTTGCAACCCAAGACAAGATATACAACAGATATGAATTTAAGAAGCATTTAATATTTTAAAAAAATGACTGCATCAATTTGACATTAACAGTTATATAGAAACAGAAACGAACATCCCTAACATGCAGTTCTAAATAGTTGCAAGATTAAAGTAAAGATTCTCTCTGAGTTCATTAGCATATCAATTTTCATGAGATCAAGTTAGTGTTGCAAGTTTCATGTCAATAGTTTACATCTATCATAGGGTTCTCGCCTTTAGGACGTGATGAGTAAGTCGTTCTTCTCACGGGGGCTTACCGTGATTGCCGCTAACCCACCGCATGCGGGTGGTGCTCTTGAAGAGAGTACCCTTTCATACGCCTAGTGGCCGCTCAACCCTAACCCCACCCCAATTTTGTGCTGGAACACGAGCCAGCCTAGTCGACTCACACGACATCACGAATTCACGATTTCGCCTTCGAGGCGCACGATTTTCATGATGTCCATATTTGTTAGGCATATCAAGACTCACAGAATTTTACCGTTATCAATATCATTACATTGTTGTGACAGTTCTACACAGCAGAAGTGGGTTGAACAATATTTATAGCAATCTCAAAATTATGACGAACACGTGCTTTTATTGGTCTTGCTACAGAAAATATCTTTTTCTCCTATTTGTTTAAAATTAAGGTATATCGCATGATATACCGTTGGATCACAAATTTTGTCCTGGTCGTCATGGTGTCATTTTCTCACATCATTTCACGTCTAATTTTCAAGTTATACGACAATACATGAAAGTGACGTAAAAGCTCCGAAACTTCAAAAATCCATATCAATTCGTATACTTGCCTGTTTTTGATGTTCTTGGTGTCGTTGGAAACGTCTCGACAAGTACTACGCTATGGAGAAGACGGTTCGCTGGTTTGACAAAACATAAAATCAGAATAGACGTTTTTTTGACCAAAACAGCTTTATAACAAGCTCCTACGACGTCTAATCAACCGGTTTTATTAGGTTTTCTGTCATACGGTATGGGTTATGAGTATAATAAGATAGAGTTACTAACCGGTGGTGTAGAGAGGGGGAGATGCAACGATGGTCAGCAGAGACGTGTATGGCCCAAAAACAGCGGTACGAGCGGAAACTCGCTGTGGTAGCGGATGTCCTAAGCGTGCAGGTGGTTGTCGACGTTTAGAGAGGTGCTGACGGCAGTTTGTGCACGGGTAGGGCTGCGGCAATAGATCTGAGCGTGCACGAGGGTGGAGACACCGTGAGATGAAGGCGGTGGCGTTTTGCTTGCGGGGTGATGTGTTGCGAGGGGGGAAGATGATAGGGGCATGCTGTTGCGTGGAGGGAGAGGAGATGGCCGCTGCGGCACTTGGTAGCGGAAGGAGGAAGTCCGATGGGTGTGTGTGAAGGCGTGGGGGTGGCTGTGAGGGAGGAGGGAAGCTGGCTACGAGCGCCTGGGCGTGGGTTGTGGCCTGTTGCTCGAAGAGGGATGGAAGAAATCGGGTTACGAGGAGAAGAAAATGGGTTCTTCCTGTGGGGAGGTTGAGGGGGAATGTTACGGCAGTCGAGTGCCTCGGCGTGTGCTCGCATGCGGCTGGGAGAAGAGCCGCAGGTTGAGGCGAGATGGGAAGGAGAAACTGGGCGTGGGGCATTGCCGTGGGTGTTTGATGCGTGGAGGCTGCGGAGAAGAGGCGCACGCAAGAGGAGGCCGCCGCCGGCGTTCGCGAGGCCTGGGCGTGGGTGTTGGCGAGGGGTGATGCGAAGGAGATGTAGGAGGAGGTGGCTGCTGTTAGTTTTGTCCTATGGTTTTATTATAATAATAGTAGGGTGAAGAAAAGAAACTGTCCCTAGGGGTTTTATAGGCTGAGTAGCACGTGAGGGGGTCTTTAGCTTCACTAGGGTTTATTTTATACAAGTTTTGATCTGTGGGGGTCTATGTACAGGGGCAACACGTGAATAAACTGATAGTTTTAGGGCCGCTCTCTCCCCTATTGCATGCTGCTAGATGTGTGTGTGTGTGTGCAACAGGGTGCGTGAGTGTACAGCTCGGTGTAGGGTTCGGCCATGGGTGAAGAAAACGTGGCTAGGGTTTAATTAGGAAAGAGTTTTAATCTTATTAGCAATTAAAATGGTTTAATTAGGAAGTAATTTGAAAAAAAGATTAATAGGATTTAATAGGTGTAATCAATGGGATTTAGGGCTAATCAATTAGGTTAAATAGGTCTAAAAATGGTAAGTTGCAATTGAATTTTAATAAGTTTTGACATGATTTGAAATTTCGAATTTGAATCAAAGATTTTAAAACAGATTTTAAGAAGGGACTTTTAAAATAATTTACTAGCAGGGATAATAATAATAATGATAATAATAATAATAAGTGTGTGGGACAGAGATGGATACGTGTACGGGTACGGAACGTCCAACAACGGCTACGGAAGAAAAATAATACACTAGATAAATACAGATGATAGTAGCGGTAAAAACCGGTCGTTACACTAAAGCCTACAAGTTTTAGTACGAGGCATAGGATATTGTGTTGTAACATGTATGAAACTTTATATTAATTCTCTTTCTTCCTTTGCATGAAACTCACTTATTTGTGTACATCGTCGTCGTTCGTGTTGCAGGTGAATTCACGATGGCTACGACATCGAAGGTCTAGGTGACGGCGGGCAGCGTGTGTAGGCGGAGGAACGAGGAGAGGGCACCGGCCATTGGCTTCGAATGGAGCTGTGGGCTCTCGGAGGTGAACAGAAAGGAGGCATGACGTCGTCTTGGGGAGATGGCGATGGGCGAATGTGTTGTGCGGAGGCGGGTCTGTGAGGTCCGGCGAGGAGAGAGAGAGAGGTTCTGGTGTCACAGCTGAGTTGTTCACTGGCGGTGAGAGAGGGCTGGTGGTCGGACTGTGAGGGTGGCCGGAGCATGGCTAGGGCTGGGGGCGGTTTGGCTGGAAGGAGGGAGGGCTTAAAGACAGCCGGGAGGTTGGGAAGTGAGAGGATGTGTTGTTCGTGGAGGAGGTGGCAGCGGGTTGAGGGCGAAGTGGCTGGTGGCCGCTGGATCAGGGAGAACAAGGCACCGGCGTGGAGCTTTCCGGCAGTTGGGCTTGAGGGTAGATGAATGGGGAAAAGGCAGGGTGTGTGCGGGCTTCGGTGGTTGACGAACGGAGCTGAGGAGAAAACAGGGCGACAGTGGTTGAGGCTTGGGTTTCGAACAGAGGATGGCGTGGGTTGTCGAGGGTGGCACACGGATCGACTACTGGAGAGGGGATGCGGTATAGGTTCTAGGGTTGTGGCGGAGGCTATGCGAGAGAAGGAGGTCTGTCGGCGATCGAAACGCCGGTGGGGGTCGAAGGGAACGGCGGTAAACTGGGTGCTTTGATGAATACAAATAGTTCACCAAGAGATTCCGCCAACAATGGCGAAATCAGCTTATAATTTTATTAACTAGAAGAGAGAAATTACAAGACAATTGAATTAAAGCAGGAAAACAATGGAAAAGTTCATACATGCAAAATCGATAATCTCTTCCCTCCTCTTCTCAGTATTTATACAACCAATTAAGGCTAACAAACTTCTAACAACTAAACAGCTATCCACACCAAGGTTGTTACGACGGCTAACCAACTCTGGCGGCCCCATCAGCAGCATCGACAGCGTATTCAGGCAGAGCTCAGGCCTTCGACGAATGCAAGAGGAATTTCATTTGGGCCTTTGAAATACAGGTGGGACCCTCCACTAACTAACTAATAATCCATGGCTCAGATTAAGCATACCTTTTGAAATGAACGGTTGTCGTTCAAACTAAAACAACGATCCGATCTTCTCCCCTCCTAAATCGGACGGTCCTCCTTCCTCTACCGAATATTAGCCGTTAGCTTCTCCTTCTTCTTCGTTAGCTTCTCCTTCCTCGCTGCTACCTTCCGGCTGCATTACTTGAGTGATCGGAACTTCTTCCTCCAAGTAGCTCTTTCGAACTTCAGCTAATTGAGCTCTAACACTCCCTCCTCCATTTTGTGACCTTGCCTCAAGGTCAAATGATGGAAAACGCCGCACAAGATCCCAATATGACTCCCATGTCACTTCTTCCAAAGATCGCTGCTTCCATTTAATGAGTACCTGAGACTCCAAAGCTCTTCCCCTTTTTACCACCCTTCGATCAACGATGACATTCGGTTCATCAATTATTTCCTCCGTATACCTAAGTTGTGATTCCTGCACCACTGTTTGCTCACCAACCTTCTTCTTGAGCTGAGATACGTGGAAGACAGAATGAATATGGGCATCAGGAGGCAACTTCAACTTATAATCCACATTCCCAATTTTCTCCAGAATAGCATAGGGACCATAGTATTTGGGAGATAGTTTATACGGCTTCCTCATAGCAACACTGATTCGCCTATACGGTTGAAATTTAAGATAAATAAGATCTCCCACCTGGAATTGACGCTCAGTTCTATGTTTATCTGCATCTCTTTTCATCATCTCCCTAGCCTTCTCCAAATTATCCCGTAACAGCTTTAGAGTTACTTCCCTAGAGAAAAGAGCTTCATCAACAACAGCAAGCTTGGAAGTATGAGGTAGATAGGATATGAGAGTAGGTGCCGGCCATCCATATACTGCTTCAAAGGGTGTCATCTTCGTAGAACTTTGCCAAGTGGTATTGAACCAAAATTCTGCTAGAGGTAACCACTTAACCCATTCCGTGGGTTTATGGCCACAGAAGCAACACAGGTAACACTCTAGACTTCTATTGGTAACTTCTGTTTGCCCGTCACTTTGAGGGTGATATGCAGATCTGTGAGCTAGAGTTGTGCCTTGCAATTTAAAGACCTCAGTCCAAAATTTACTGGTGAAGACGGCGTCTCGATCACTCACAATTGTGGTTGGAACCCCATGATGTTTGAAAACTCCTTCAAAGAAGACTTCTGCCACTCCCTTTTCTGTAAATGGATGCTTAAGAGGAAAGAAATAAGAGTATTTTGTTAGTCTATCAACAACCACATAAATGACTGTATACCCATTGCACGTGGGCAACCCGAATATGAAGTCCATAGAAATACTCTCCCAAATCTGTCCTGGCACTGGTAAAGGTTGTAGTACGCCTGGATATGCCACATTCTCAGACTTATTTCTTTGGCAAACTTCACATTCTCGCACATAATTACGGACATCAGCCCTCATTCCCTTCCAATGGAATGTTTTCTTCAGCCTATGTAGAGTTCTAGCTGCATCAGAGTGTCCTGCTACTTGAGAACTATGGAATTCCTGGAGCAATGTGTGTTGAATCCCTGAGGCATTGGGATTAATCAGAAATTTTCCCCTGAAGTAGTATAGACCATCCCATTTCATAATTTTTTTACTGGACTGGTCCCCTTGTTGCCTCCTGTCTTCAATCATCTGAAAATAAGGACCATCCTCCACCATTTGCTTAATTGCTTGCATCCAGTCACACATTGGTGAAGATATATGATATATTGAGAAAAAATTCTCTCCAGTTCCCATACTATTATCCACCTTTCTTGAGAGACTATCTGCAGCATTGTTACTTTTCCATGGCTTGTACCCCCACATGGTAATTGTATGATTGCAATTTCATTAACCATTTACTTTGCATCCCCTGCTGCAACTTCTGATTGAGCAAATATCTTAAGCTCTGATGGTCAGTCCTTATGATGAACTTCCTCCCCAATAGGTATTGTCCCCACTTTGTTACTGCCAGTATAATAGCTAAAAGCTCCTTTTCATATGTTGATAATAGTAGATTCCTTCCTGTTAGCTTAGTACTCAAATAAGCTATTGGTTGATTCCTTTGCATCAGGACTGCCCCAATTCCCCTTCATGCGGCATCACACTCCAATATAAACTCCTCCTCAAAATTTGGCATACCCAGTACAGGGGTTGAAGTTAAAGCCTTTTTCAATGTTTCAAAAGACCTTTGAGCTGCTTCACACAAAACCCTCCTTCTTGAGTAAATCAGTAAGAGGTGCTGCTATTCCCCCAAATCCTTTGATGAATTTATGTGATAGCCAGCTAGCCCTATGAACCCTCTTATAGCTTTGGGATTCTTAGGTGTAGGCCAATTCATAACTGCTTCAATTTTCCTGGGCTCAACAGATAACCCCTGATCAGAGATGACATGTCCAAGATACTCCACTGATTTCTGTCCAAAAGAGCACTTTGATAACTTGACAAACAACTGCTGATCTCTTAATACCTGTAATGTATGGTGTAAATGCTCCAGATGGGACTGCCAATCATTGTTATAGATTAGAATGTCATCAAAAAAAGCACAAATTTCCTTAAAAAACCCTGAAAATGGAATTCATTAATGACTGACATGTGGAAGGAGCATTTGTTAATCCAAATGGCATTACAAGAAATTCATAATGATCATCATGTGTGCGAAAGATAGTCTTGAATATATCATTGTCCTTCATACGGATTTGATGATACCACGATCTCAAATCCAACTTAGAGAAGTATTGTGCCCCAAACAGTTCATCCAGCAGCTCCTCTATAATGGAAATTGGAAATTTATCTTTAATGGTTTGTTGATTGAGAGACCTGTAATCCACGCACATCCTCCAACTAGAATCTGCTTTCCTTACCATTACCACTAGGAAAGCATATGGATTGTGGCTAGGTCTTATTACTCCAGATTTTAACATTTCTTCAACTTGCCTCTCTATTTCAGTTTTGAGGGTATATGCATGTTTATAGGTACTAATGCACACAGGTTTTGAGTCTGGCAGTGTAGTAATCCTATGGTCACAAGTTCTCCTGGGAGGTAATCCTACAGGATCTTTGAATACTTCAGGATATTGATCAAGGACTTCTCTAAAGTTCTGGGGTAGTTCCTTCTTTTCAAGGCCTGTTAGGTGTTTATACTCTAAAATTTCTGACAACTCCAATACATTGAGATGTATCCAATAACCTTCCCCTTGTTGTTTGAGGGCTTTATCAACCAACTGGGAATTTTGAGGTTCTACTCCTTGCCAAGACCACTCCTTCCCACCCCAATTGAATCTCATCTGCATTTTTCTGAAATTGAAGATAATGTCATCCAACTGTCGTAACCATTGAGTTCCTAAAACAATCTGCTGACCTCCTAATGGAAAAATCAACAAGTTAGAAGAAACCATCACTCCTTGACAATGGATTGGCACTTCTTTACATATACATGACCCTTGCAACTTCTGCCCATTTGCTACCACTACATCATAATCATTTGATTGCTCCACAGTTAATCCCAAGGACTTCACTAACTTTGGATGGATAAAGTTATGTGTTGACCTGTATCCACTAGAATGTTAAGTGTGTGGCCCTTAATACTTCCATTGAGTCTAAGGGTTTGTGTAGTGGGAATACCAGATAAAGCGTGTACAGAAATAGAAGGAAATTCATCATCACACATTTCCTTCCATTCTTGTATTTTCTAATTCCCTTCAATTCCCGTCTCCACCCCAGTTTCTTCCAATTCTTCTTCAATATCTAAGATATACAATTGCTTACGACATTTATGACCCCTCTTCCACTTCTCATTGCAGGTGAAACACAAGTTATTCTTCCTTCGGTTCTGTATCTCATCTTGGGTTAACAATCTCCCTCTAGGCACAAAAGGCACCACAACTTTAGCTGAATCCTTAACCACAGCTTCTTTTGGACCCCCAGGAGGTTGTAACTGATGGTAATTATGATAAGGAGTAGCTGTCGAAGGCAATCTATTCTTCTTGGCTAAGACCAATTTCTCCTCAAAAGTCCTAGCCAACTGAACAGCTCTTCTGAAATTTTCAGGGTTCAAAGACATAACATCCAATCTAATATCATCACGTAACCCATTTATGAATTTATCTAACACATACTCATCTGGCATTTTACGCAACAACCCTACAATTTGTTCATGCCTTCCTAGATATTCCTTAACAGTCCCGGTTTGTTTAAGATTGGAAAAAACTGCATAAGGTTTATCCAACTCAGTAGGTCCAAATCTCACTATAATCTCCTCCTTAAACTTCTCCCAATAATAGAAATTAGGTACGTTAATTTTTCCCCAGTCATACCAATGAAGTGCATCACCCTGCAAATAAAATGAACTAGTATTCCCTCAATTAACATATGGAGTTGAGTATACCTGACTTAACCATGGCAACACATCCTCGTCCCCATTGTATAAAGGAAATTCTGGCTTAAGGACCCTCAGATGTGCTTGGGGTGGAAGATCACCAGGTCATCCTCTTCTCTTTGAGCTTCTATCTCCATTGAAAGGAGGTTCTCCACTCCTTTCATCTCCGTGAGTCCTGGAGCCATTTTCTGGATTGCTCATACGATCATCTAACCTGATTTGACCATTCCTCAATAATTGCATTTGAACTTCCTGATTGACAAACTTCTCTCAAATTTACTCTGACTGTTTAACATGGTCTGGATTTGAGCAGATGTATGCTCATTTGAATGCCTTTGGGACTCAATCAGAGCTTGGATCTGAGCTTGGATTTGATAGAGTCTACCCTCTTGCTGCATTCGCCACTCCTGAGATTCATCCACGTGCTCGATTTGAAGCTCTGGGTGAGAACTCTGCCTTTGCTCTACCTCCGCAGCTGGTGCATTTTCAACAACGACTTTTTTCTTCCCTGCCATGGAACGTAGCTGGAGCTTTGATACCAAATTAATGAACGCAAATACTTCATCAAGAGATTCCGCCAACAATGGCGAAATCAGCTGAGAATTTTATTAACTAGAAGAGAGAAACTACAAGACAATTGAATTAAAGCAGGAAAACAATGGAAAAGTTCATACAAGCATATCGATAATCTCTTCCCTCCTCTTCTCAGTATTTATACAACCAATTAAGGCTAACAAACTTCTAACAATTAAACAGCTGTCCACACCAAGGTTGTTGCGACGGCTAACCAACTCCGGCGGCCCCATCAGCAGCATCGACAGCGTATTCAGGCAGAGCTCAGGCCTTCGACGAATGCAACAGGAATTTCATTTGGGCCATTGAAATACAGGTGGGACACTCCACTAACTAACTTATAATCCATGTGACGTCCCCCGCTTTTCGCGCGTCAGATGTGTGCAATATATAATTGGGGGCGTGAGATTTAAATATTTATAACCGCAAGCGCACGGTGTTGTAGTGTGGCTTGGAGGTCGAACACAGGGAGGCGTGGTTGTGCTTGTGTCAAGAAGGATCGGATTCACCCCATGGTTGAGCTAGCCCGAATCAGATGATGGGTTGTCACAGAAAATTGAATGCGAGGGATAAACAATATAAAGGAAAAACCCGGGACTTCGGTTTCCACCCTATCGTGTGATTCTCGTCGATACGGCCTACGGGTAGGATAACGATCGGAATTAGGGTCTAATGGTGAGACGTTGCCTCTAAAAGTGGTACCAGCGTCCCATGGGCCCGATATTCCGGTCGGTGCCCAGGATGATACGCCGGACTTCCCGGGTTCGGTCAGTGGGCATTCCCATGTCCATTAACATTGACCGACTCCGGGAGAACTAAGCTCGCAATGATAACTCCCAACATCTCGTCCTGCTGCTTCCGCACGCTAGGATTCGTTGTCTACGCTAAGGGCATGAGCTATGGCTAGGGAGTCAACCGCCTAGTTTATTCCCCCTTGGCCCAACGGTCAAAGGCGGTCTTTTTCCCGCCGATGACAATAAAACACCCCGCGTAACCGGTAGATTCCTAATCCCTATCGATTTCCTAGTCCTATGGATGCATCGGGGAGAACCCACGAAGGGGTTTCTACCAAAATCCCAGATTTGGGAACTACTCACACATATTTACTAAAAAGCAATCTAAATCAAAATCGACCGTTAGAAACATGATCAGGCGATTGAAGAGTAGTAAGAGCAATGCAAATAACACTATATTAAAGTTTAACAAAGATCAGACAACTTACTAATATCTGAAAAATTACAGCCGTCAAGAGAGAGAAAAAACAGCAAAAAATAACAACTCCCGTTTCTGGAAAACCTAGGGGTCATATATATAGAATACGATATCACCCGATCGGGTGAAGAATCACCCGATCGGGTGACCTGCTTCGTTCTTCAGCAGCTCAGAATGGGACTTCACCCGGTCATACGGCACGGTCGGTTGAGGGTTGAAGCTGACCGGTTGGAGCTTCGCGCCGTCGGGTGAACCGGTCGGTTGAGCTCTCCGTGTCATGGCTTCGGAGAATTGGCTACAGGTGAACCGATCGGGTGAAGGTCACCCGATCAGTTGGCATTCAGTATCAAATTCCAGAGAGTTGGGGCGTTTGAACCGGTCTCTGAACCGACCGGGTGACTTCCTGACCGCTCCAGCTTGTGTCCGGGTGGTGCACGAGTGCATCACCCGATCGGTTGGAGGTGACCAACCGGTCGGGTGAGGGGCTGAAAGATGCGATCTTCGTCGTTTGACCCCCTGGATCATGCGTGAATCCTCCCGTTGCTCCGGGGACTCATGATATCGTCGTTTTATGTCCCCTACGCCGGTAAACTCCTGCAAATACACAAAAACATGGAAAAGTGAAAGAAAACAAAAAAACACGAGAAAACGAATACAAGACGGCGGTAAATAGCGGAAAAACACAGAAGAAAACGTGCGTGAATATATGAAATATAAACGCACGTCAAAATCCCCCAAGCTGAACCCTTCCTCGTTCTCGAGGAAGACGAGTGAGAGTAGGAGCTCGGAGGGAGAAAATAGGGAGAAAGAGAGAAAAAGAGAACTCTAAATCCTAGATCGCCTGTCAGGGCCAACAAACCCAAAAACGACACACCAAGTAAGCAAACGCCAAATCACATCACTAAACCAATGTATACGAGTCCAGACAAGTGCCGTGGGCCCACTCGGTGAAGCGCGAGTGTGTGTGGTCATGTGCTAGCAGTCGGTGTCACTATCTACGATGTGCAATAAAGCTCGATATACACAAATCCAGGAAATGACCCAAATATCGATTCGATTCGATTCGAATTAAGCGGTGAATATATAGCTCAAGCATGCATAAGAATAGAGCAAGAATCGAAACATATCATGCGTCAGGGACTCCACAACTAGGGTTAAGGAAATCACCACACTATAGCCTAGATAATAGCTAAAAAGTTCCTAAGCCAAGTGTTTTCGAAAACGATGGGGGTTGAGATGATGTGGAGTAGAACACTCGGTGCAAACTCTCGCCTTCCCTTTATTCTCGGTAAGTAGGAAAATATTCACACTGGAATTTTTTTGGGTTTTGGGTATTTGTATTTTTTGGCTTTTTGGCTACACAATTTTTTCTCTTCTTTTCTTTTTGAATTTTTGGGTTTTTGGCTATACACATGTGTACTCTCCTAAGTGGGAGAACGGTACACGACGAGGGGATTTGCACCAAGTAAAACAAAAAAGAACTCGGATTCTAAACACTTGGGCAAAGGAAACCATTCTCGCTAATTAGAGCATGGGCTAAATGGGTTATCCTAGTCCTTAATTGTGGAATCCTGACACATGCGAAATGAAGTATACGATATGTATATAGCATGCAAAAGCAGACAGGAGAAAAAAATACCGCATATTCAAATCGAAGCATGATAATCTAGGGGTCATTCCTGGACAGGTATATAAAGTAAAATCACAAAGTAGAAGCACACCAAATAGCTAGGCATGACGCACGACTCACAAAAAGCTAAGTGGACCCACGATGCATGAAATGCAAGAGGACTCGATATCCTAGGGTTAGTGAATGTGATTATCGATGCCATGCTAGGTATGTGTGATTTTGTGGCAATTCATCATAGAGTTCATCTCTAAGAGAAAGAGATAAAAAGAAGAAAAGGAAAAGAAAAAAGAAAAAGACGGAGAAAAACGACTCAAATAACGAAGAAAAAGAGACAAATGACGCACGAAGTGCGACTCCCCCAAGCTGAAACTTGCATTGCCCTCAATGCAATAGAATTAAATACGAGAGGGCAATGAATATGGGGGGGGGGGATACGCACAGACACAAAAAGACATGAAAGACAAGAAAATCACACAAACGAAACTGAAAATAAGAATAAAAATAAAAAGCACACCACACGACATATGAACAAAAAATAAAATAAAGAAATAACAGGAAAATCACACGACACAACAAATAAACAAACACACAAAGAAAAACGACACACGACAGCACACCCAAAAAATTTGACTTCTCCCAAGCTAGACGTGACAGTGCTAGCGATAAGATGTGAATGTGAATAAGCAGAGATATGCAATGGGGAGGTCAATAAAACAAAACCGAAATCAAAAAGCAGAAGAGGAAACATCCTCGTCATCCTTGGTGGAAGAAGTGTGGGATGCAGTGTGGGTGGGTGGGGTGACTGGTGTGCGAAGAAGTGGAGAAAGTGGGCGTGGTGATGGATTGGTGGGTGTGGAGGAAGTGTGGACGATGGGTGATGTGGAGGTGATGACGGTGAGTGGGAGTGAAATGGCGACCAATGTGGTGGTGGGTGGTGGAGGTACGGGGGTAGGTGGGGATGAATAGGGAATATGGGTAGGTGAGGATGGTGGGGGAAGTGATCGAGAACGCACCTGCAATTTCTTGCGAAGCACGTATGGGGTGACGGAAGTGGAGGGTAGTGGAGCTGTGAGGGGAATAGTGGAGGGAATGGAAACTGTGGGAGTAGATGAGGTAGTGGGGATGGAAGTAGTGATAGGAGGCGATGGTCGCCTAGGGGGTGATGGTGGAGGTGAAGAATGTGATGGGGGAGGTGATGGTGTGGTGTGGGTGGTGGTGGTCCATGGACGTGAGTGAGAAGGCGGAGGATGGCGGCCACGTTCCTCTCAAGTGCGAGGAAACGTGGGTGAGAGAAAATGGAAGAGGATGGGACCGAGGGGACAGAGGACGTGGCAAGAGCATGGAGAGCAGCGATCTCGGCCTCGAGACCAAGACGAGCTGAGGCCTGGCGGCGACCAAAAGAAGTGGACTGACGTGAAGCGGAAGTGGTGCCGAGGAGTGATGTGGAAGTAGTACCGGCGGCAGTGGTCATGCCGGCACTGGATACAAGGCCGGAGAGGGCCGCAGAAAGATCCGCAGAAGTGATAGGGCCAGGAGCACGGGCGGTGTGACTCGGGCCAACCCTGATATCTCCCCGGGACGTAGGGATATCCTGCTTGCCTAAGTGGGCGGCAGGGAAAGGTGGTCTGGGTGCGTCCTGGGGAAAGAAAGGAAGGCGCAACCCCGCCAGAAACTCGGGATCGGGCGGAAAAGTCCAATCTCCCACTAATTCTATAGTCATGCGAGCGGGGTTGGGGAGAACGGTGTAGGGGGCGGGGGGGGGGGGGGGGGGGGGTGGCCGTAGTTGAAATTGAAACGACGATCTGGGCGGGGCTTAATCATATGAATATGCCGCAGGATATCAAGATCTAGATGTGAGGGTCCTGCGGCAACGGGAAGACCTCGGGGGATGGGGATATTAAATTGGGGAAAAGAAGCAATGATAGTGATTATTCCCCCACAACAGAGCTTGCCCTTGCCGGCCCGGCTAATCTCGAGGAGCTTGTAAACAAGCCAGTCGCCGGCATGGACGGGGATAGTAGGGGCCCTAAAGCTAATCCCATCATCGTCTCGAACGAAAGGGAAAGTCATGGCCCATAGAATGAAAATATCAGGGATGGTCACGGTGCCTGACTCATCCCTGGGGAAAAATGCGGAGGATATGATCCGATGGACCAGACGTAATATAGGATGGACGATTGAGGAGGCCTTGGCCTTACCTTGGGGATAGTGAGGGAATAGGGTGAGGCGGAACCAAAACTGATCGACGTCGAATACGGGCGGGTATCCGTAGTGTCGGAGAGCGTCGTCCCCAAGAATAGGGAAACCAAATATATCATTGATCGTGTTCAGGTTGGTGCGGATGGTTTTGTTACGCACCCAGAAAATGACGGTCGACCCCGACTCACAGACAAGTGTGGATAGAAATTCTAGTGTGAGGGATGGGTAAGACACGGCATGAGCGTTTAGGAAGGCCAACCAACCTAAGTTTGCGAAGAGGGTCTCGACCTCGGTGAATACACCGAGATCGATAAGCGATTGGGTGTGGGTAAACTTGGTCGATAGATGCCCCCGAGCATCAAGTCTATGGTAGAAGTCTTTGTGCTCTTGGTTCCGAAATTGATACCCATGCGGGCCCATCATTGGGTCCACAGGGGGGATAACAGGTGGGGGAGGGGCTAGTGATAGTGCACGTGGTGTATTGGGAGGAGGACGTGTTTGTTTGCGTCTCTTTCGAGAAGGTTCCTCCTCCCACAGGATACTCTTCCCCTTATCACGATCCCGGGCCATAGTGGGTGCGTGAGTGTGATGCAAATAAGTGTAGAACACGATAAAAGCACGCACACACAAACAATCAAGCAAGTAGAAATTCTCGGGTAAAAAGTGAAATTTGAGCAGTGGAGCGAAGTTACCCAGCAGAGATTGGAGTTCTTCGCTTGAAGTTGACCCAACACCTTGCAATTGGACGTAGTGTGGAGCCGCGACATTCCTCTTCAGCGAAAATTCGAAGGGGGGGGGGTATTGTGGAATTAGGGCTAAGGAAGCGAAATGGGAGAGAGAGAGAGAGAAAGTGATGGAGAGATGGAAGGGGTAGGTGGAGAGAGAGGCTAGAGGGGGAGTGGAGCTCGCTGGAGAGGTTTTTTCCGGCCGTTGGGAGAGTCGGGGAGACGAAATGATGGCAGGGGAGTCGAGATAGGGCGAGAAAATGAACGGTTGGGGCGGGGGATTTTTATAGGGTTTAAGTTGAACCGATCGGGTGAGTTGTCACCCGATCGGTTGACTTTTAGGTTGAGATTTTCAGCTGTAGAGATGCTACAGGCGAACCGATCGGTTGATAACTCACCCGATCGGTTGGCCGCTCCATAAATTTTTCCGAGAGTTTGGTGTTGTTCACCCGGTCAATCAACCGGTAATGCTTCTCATCACCCGATCGGTTGACAAAATCTGAAAATTTCCTGAGACTTCAGCCACAGTTCACCTGATCTGCCAACCGGTCTTACACGTATTCACCCGATCGGTTCGTTGAGTGACTGATACGGCCATCAGCTGATACATCCCAATCGATCGGTTGAGTTATCAACCGATCGGTTGGGGCCTTGTTTTCTGCAAAAGTCCACAAATGGCTTAAGTCCCTCTACCGAAGTTCTTGATGGCTGGATTTATTTATAAAAATAGAAAAAAATAAAGATAATAAAAATCCTAAAAATGAAGATAAATGTTTCAGAGCATGGGTTGCCTCCCATGAAGCGCTTTTGTTTAACGTCGTTAGCTCGACGCCCGTTGATGATGTTCAAGGTGGGCGATACGGGTGATGCCCAAAGTCTGGCATCGCTTCAGCTCCAGGGCTGGTAGCTTTTGGTTTAGTCGGCGGCGACAAGAAGACTCGCTTAACGACTCTCCCTTTGTCGACGGGGTCCGGGGGATTTTCCTTCATATTGGCGTCCATCGCCACTCGTTTAAGGATCCGGATCTCATCCCCAATGAGCCCCATGTGCTCTTTGCCTTTTCTCCTCGTAGGAGGAGCTTTTGGGAATCTGGGAGGGATCACATGTTGGGCGACCGCCTCATCAGCAACTTCTTCCTTTGATGAGCCAACTTGCTCTCCGAGGTCTCCCAAGCTATCGTGGGGATTTCTTGAAAGAATCTCCCAGGAGCTTGCCTCCACAGCTCTCTCTTCTTCTAGCTCCAGCACATTGCATCTTGGATCATCTGGGGGATCGGGGTGTTTCATTGACAACCCCAAGTCGAATTCGACTTTTTCTTTGCCGACGTTAAGGGAAAGCTTCCCATTCTTCACTTCTATCAAAACGCCGGTAGTGGCCATGAAAGGCCGCCCAAGGATAATAGGGGTGTGCTTATCTTCCGGTATGTCCATCACCACAAAATCCACCGGCACTTGCACTCCACTCACATCAACAGGGAGGTCATCTACTACCCCCACCGGGTATTTCACCGAACGGTCAGTAAGTTGTAATGTCATGCCGGTGGGCTCCAAGTCTCCCATCCCTATTATCCTGTATAGCGATAGGGGCATTAAACTGACGCTCGCTCCTAGATCGACGAGCGCCCTCTGGATTCGCACTTCCCCAATCGAACAAGGGATGGAGAAACTTCCCGGGTCTTTAAGCTTGGGCGGATTTGCCCGCTGAATGAGGGCGCTGCACTCCGCCGTTAATACGACCTTCTCCTTTTTGGATCCTCTTGTCACCAAATCCTTTAGAAATTTGGCGTAGGAGGGAATCGTATCGATAGCTTCGATGAAGGGGATTTGCAAGCTCAAATCCTTGACCATGGCAAAGAATTTGCCATACTTCTCGTCTATTTTGGCTTGGGCAAGCCGTTGTGGAAAAGGCACAACGGGCTTGAACACTCTGAGGCTCCCTTCCTCAGTTTTCTTTTTCTCCTCTTCAGGGACTCCCTCTGGAGTCGTTTGCTTTGGCGACGAAGCACCGTCGTCGTTCAATTTTTCAATTGGTCGTTCTACGACCAACGGTGCTTCCGGTTCCTTGGGGGGGCACTCTTGTGGGGATTTGTGTTCCGCTCCTTAAGACGATAGCGGACACGTTCGCATGCTCGTACGTGAGTGCCAAGGTCTGATTTCCCCCCCGGGTTCACTTCAGGTTGTGGCGGTAATAGATTCTGCGGCCTCTGAAGGTTTGCCACTTGTAACCCCAGCTGGGTCACCTGATCAGTGAGAACTCTCTGTCCCATCTCCAGCTTCAAATTTATCTTTTCCTGGTTGGCGATGTATTGAGTCAAGAGGGACTCAACCGGAGAGATGGCCCTCTGCTGGCCATATTGCTGCTGGATGGATTGCTGATTCCTCGGGGCATATTGCTGATACTGTTGTGGAGGCTGCTGCTGCTGAAACTGCTGCTGCTGAGGGCTAGCCGGTTGATATATCTGTTGTTGTTGCTGAGGAGTCGGCTGTTGATACGGCGCCCGGTAGCTAAGGTTGGGATGATTCCAGTTGTTAGGAGAGTAGGCCGGGTTGGAGCTAGTCCGTGGTGGATACAGCACATTTCCCGTAGGATTGTAGAATAGTACGCTAGCTTGGTCCAATGGTGGTCAGATGTCACCACCCTCGAAGTCCCCCATGACTTCTGTTTCCACCGCGGCAATATGTTGCGTACCGGCACCACCGGCTCCTACCATCAATGCGGAGATCTGGGTCGACAGCAAGTCAAACTTGCTGGATAATTTGTCGACGTCCTCGACCCTGTGGATACCTCCAGATCTAGGTGTGGCTCTCTTGTCACACCATCGCTCATTGTTTGATGCCATATTTTCTAGAATTTGTCAGGCATCTTCTTCACTTCTTGACATAAAGGACTCTCCAATCGCGGCGTCCATCGATGATTTCCATTCATCCCTCAATCCGTTGTATAACAGATTAATTATTTGCCACTTGGGAAGCTCGTGATGAGGGCATCTTCGCTGCATTTCTTTAAATCTTGTCCAAGCTACATGCAGGGACTCGTGGTTGGCTTGGGAGAAGGAGGAGATCTCACTCCTCAGCTTCATGGTCTTCCCCAGAGTAAAGAACTTCGTCAAAAAAGCGTTCGAAAGCTTCTTCCAAGTGTTGAACGTATTTGGGTCCTTCCCCCTAAGCCACAGCTTGGCCTTATCTCGCAGAGAGAAGGGGAATAGCTTCAGACGGATCGCCTCAGTTGTGACACCGTTTATCCGGAAGGTGTCATATTTCTCCAAGAAGGAGTCCAAATGTTCAATGGGGCTCTCCATGGGTGCACCCGAAAATTGATCCTGCTGGATCCACGTCACCAAGGACGGCTTAAGCTCAAAGCTTTGCGCCGTAATAGCAGGAGGACGGATGGCGGAGGTGGACTCGATGGATGGCATCGAGTACTCCAGCAGGGACTTGTGAGGTGGGGTGTTCTCCCCCATGGTTTCAGGATTCTCTCTTCTTCGCTTCTCGGCGGCCAAACGCCTTAGGGTGGCGTTTATCTCCGGATCAACAGGGATCAAGTCGTCGAGACTTCTTGAACTCCTGCGCATGAAAAACAACAAACACCCGTGAAGCGAAAAGTGGGAAAGAAACAGATAGAATAAAAAATAGAAATAAAAATAAGAAAATAAAAAGGAAAAAGAAGAATGCGAAAATTATCGAGATAGGGATGAGAGCTAGACTCAAGGGTTCATGAAATCCTAAAATAACAAGCACGTTGCCTCCCCGGCAACGGCGCCATAGAGCTTGACGTCCCCCGCTTTTCGCGCGTCAGATGTGTGCAATATATAATTGGGGGCGTGAGATTTAAATATTTATAACCGCAAGCGCACGGTGTTGTAGTGTGGCTTGGGGGTCGAACACTGGGAGGCGTGGTTGTGCTTGTGTCAAGAAGGATCGGATTCACCCCATGGGCGAGCTAGCCCGAATCGGATGATGGGTTGTCACAGAAAATTGAATGCGAGGGATAAACAATATAAAGGGAAAACCCGGGACTTCGGTTTCCACCCTATCATGCGATTCTCGCCGATACGGCCTACGGGTAGGATAACGATCGGAATTAGGGTCTAATGGTGAGACGTTGCCTCTAAAAGTGGTACCAGCGTCCCATGGGCCCGATATTCCGGTCGGTGCCCAGGATGATACGCCGGACTTCCCGGGTTCGGTCAGTGGGCATTCCCATGTCCATTAACACTGACCGACTCTGGGAGCACTAAGCTCACAACGATAACTCCCAACATCTCGTCCTGCCGCTCCCGCGCGCTAGGATTCGACGTCTACGCTAAGGGCGTGAGCTATGGCTAGGGAGTCAACCGCCTAGTTTATTCCCCCTTGGCCCAACAGTCAAAGGCGGTCTTTTTCCCGCCGATGAAAATAAAACACCCAGCGTAACCGGTAGATTCCTAATCCCTATCGATTTCCTAGTCCTATGGACGCATCGGGGAGAACCCACGAAGGGGTTTCTACCAAAATCCCAGATTTGGGAACTACTCACACATATTTACTAAAAAGCAATCTAAATCAAAATCGACCGTTAGAAACATGATCAGGCGATTGAAGAGTAGTAAAAGCAATGCAAATAACACTATATTAAAGTTTAACAAAGATCAGACAACTTACTAATATCTGAAAAATTACAGCCGTCAAGAGAGAGAAAAACAACAAAAAATAACAACTCCCGTTTCTGGAAAACCTAGGGGGTCCTATATATAGAATACGATATCACCCGATCGGGTGAAGAATCACCCGATCGGGTGACCTGCTTCGTTCTTCGACAGCTCAGAATGGGACTTCACCCGGTCATACGGCACGATCAGTTGAGGGTTGAAGCTGACCGGTTGGATCTTCGCGCCGTCGGGTGAACTGGTCGGTTGAGCTCTCCGTGTCATGGCTTCGGATAATTGGCTACAGGTGAACCAATCGGGTGAAGGTCACCCGATCGGTTGGCATTCAGCATCAAATTCCAGAGAGTTGGGGCGTTTGAACTGGTCTTTGAACCGACCGGGTGACTTCCTGACCGCTCCAGCTTGTGTCCGGGTGGTGCACGCGTGCATCACCCGATCAGTTGGAGGTGACCAACCGGTCGGGTGAGGGGCTGAAAGATGCGATCTTCGTCGTTTGACCCCCTGGATCACGCGTGACTCCTCCCGTTGTTCCGGGGACTCATGATATCGTCGTTTTATGTCCCCTACGCCGGTAAACTCCGGCAAATACACAAAAACACGGAAAAGTGAAAGAAAACAAGAAAACACGAGAAAACGAATACAAGACGGCGGTAAATAGCGGAAAAACACAGAAGAAAACGTGCGTGAATATATGAAATATAAATGCACGTCACCATGGCTCAGATTAAGCATCCCTTTTGTAATGAACGGTTGTCATTCAAACTAAAACAACGATCCGATCTTCTCCCCTCCTAAATCGGACGGTCCTCCTTCCTCTCCCGAATATTAGCTGTTAGCTTCTCCTTCTTCGCCGTTAGCTTCTCCTTCCTCGTTGCTACCTTCCGGCTGCATTACTTGAGTGATCGGAACTTCTTCCTCCAACAAGCTCTTTCGAACTTCAGCTAATTGAGCTCTAACACACTCGGGGGTTAGGTGAGGTGGTCGCTGGGGGGTTGAGAAGAGAGGTGATGGGTTCTCCTTGGGTTTAAGAAGGAGAGTAAGGAGAAAACTAGAGGAAGAGGGCAAACGTGCGACATGAGAGAGGGTTGAGGGTGACGTGGGGAGAAAAAAGCGGGGGTAGCTGTTGCATGAGTGGTTGTGTTTCAATAATAATTGGTTAGGACTCCATAATATTAATCAGTTAGGATTTATAATAAATTAGGATATTATTAGTTCAGTTTGTTATAGACATTTCAATCTCTGCAAATTATCCCACCTTCGTCAGACTTTATTTTTCAAGTTTGAAATTAAAATTTTAGTTATAAATATTAATAATAATAATAAGATTATTACAATCTTGTGCCATGACGTCCAAAAATTAAAAGAAAGATATCGGGGCGATCGCGCCTCTGAGAGGGTCGTAAATATGGGGTCCGGTCACGTGTCTGAGCTATGGGACAAAAATAATAAAACCAAATACGAAAATAAACATACGAACAAAAGTACACACTAAAATACATATGACTGGGAAATGGTCGTTACACCCGGACCCCGGCTGGAGGTCGTGGTGGAGAAAGGAAACGCGCCCCTCCAGAGTCCGGTGGCCTGAAGAGAAGAAGAAGAAGTGGAAAGCCGGGGAGGTCCGGCCCGCGACGGTGCCCGAGACGTCGATCATCTCGGGGGCAACCCTCCTGCTGGTGGAGGTGGCCGCCTCTGCTAGCCTGGTCGAGCCGTCTCCGGTTAGTGAGGGAGGTGCCCTGTTGATGTTTGAGGCTGGCCCGGAGGTCCCGCCCGGGAGTCAATCTTCGTCGATCGAGGCATGGCCAGCCAGTTGGTGCAGGGCTCTGTCCTTCTGAGGGACCGCTCCCTCTTGGAGAGGGTCCGCTCCGATCGCTTGGCGGACTCCCTGGTCTGGTAGCTCCAGCAGGTTTGTCTTTCTGTTGCATCCAACTTCACTTCACGGCATCCCTGGCTCACACCTTCTATCTTGCAGGTTTTCGCAATGGCCGTGGAGACATAGCGCCACGTGGAACAGGCGATCGGTCTCGAGGAGTCCTTGGTGCGAGAGCGTCTGAGGGCTAGGGAGGCCGAGGCGGCGGCTAAAGAATCCCGCATGGAAGCTCGTCGTTCGTGGCATCGGGTGGATGAGCTCACCTCTGAGTTGGAGGACTTGAGGGAGACCCTGATGGCTGCTCAGAGGTCTGCCCAAGAGGTGAAGGAGGCGTTCTGTCAGGAGAGAAACAAGCTCTGGGCCGAGCTGGTGGCCCTGCAGCAAGCGCACCCTGCCCGGCTCGTCGAGGAGGTGGAGAGGGGTTACGAGGGGGTTTTGAGGCCAAGGATCGCGGAAGCCCTCAAGGAGGCATTCGAGTCCTATGAAGACCTCCTGGCCCCAAGGATGGTGAGAGCCTTTCGGGACTCCTTTCAGAGGTTCAAGGAGCGGGTCCGACATGCGCTTCCCCGTCCCCCGCCAGGTCTCGATGAGCCCGCTCGATCGGAGCAAGGCGAGGCTCCGGGTGACGCCTCCTCCCGGGCCCCAGCGCTATAGGCGACGTTCCGCCGCTCTTGTTCCCTCCTTTGTAAAAAGGAACAGTTTTGAACTTAATAAATAGTTTGTTTTGCGAGCCTTTTTACCTTTCTGCACGTTTTCGTACCATTATGTTGCACTTTCTCCTGTATTCGTCAAGCGTTTGCTGGACTGCCCTCCTTTATTGCCCCCTCCCGTCGTTCGAGCCGAGGCGGACCGCGAGCTTGGACCGCAGGGGGGTTCCTTCTGCTGGTTGGGTTATTGTCTTGTGGATGGAGTGGCCCTCGGCCTCGCGGATGACAATAGTAATTATACGGCATGTGGGTAGCTCCCAGCCTCTCAGAGCGATTGTAGCGGTTGGGTTAATGACGGGGATCGGCCTTTTGAGGTTAACGTTCTCTAGTCCTCCTAAGGCATTCCTTCATTAGCACCTCGTCACCTGTTGTGTTGGGTAGATGGGCCAGGGGGTGTTACGTCAATTCGCCTGATAGTTGGTCTGACCAGTCGACGCAAGGAAGTGTTCTCAGCCAACCAGATGTTCAGCCCGTCGAGGGTTTGCCTGCGATCTTAAGGCCGAGTGGGTGATCGCCCTACTGAGGGACTTGCCTTCAGTCTCACGGGCGGTCGGGTGATCGGCCTACTGGGGGAGTCGCCCCCAGCCTTATGGTCGATTGGGTCGGTCGGCCTGCTGGGGGAGCTACCCCTAGGCTTACGGTCAACCGATGGACCGGCATGTTGGGGGAGTTGCCCCCAGCCTTACGGATAGTCGGGTCGGTCAACCCGCTGGGGGAGCTATCCCCAGGCTTATGGTAGATCGATGGGTCGGGTCACTGGGGGAGTTTCCCCTAGCCTTACGATCGATCGGGTTGGTTGACGTGCTGGGTGAGCTACCCCTAGGCTTACGGTCAACCGATGGACCGGCCTGCTGGGGGAGTTTCCCCAGCCTTACTGACAGTCGGGTCGGTCCACCCGCTGGGGGAGCTATCCCCGGGCTTACGGTAGATCGATGGACTGGTCTGTTAGGGGAGTTGCCCCCAGCCTTAAGGACAGTTGGGTTGGTCCACCCGCTGGGGGAGCTATCATTAGGCTTACGATAGATCGATGGACCGGCCTGCTGGGGGAGTTGCTCCCAGCCTTACGGACAGTTGGGTCGATCTACCCGCTGGGGGAGCTACCCTCAGGCTTACGGTGTAGGATCCTGTCCAAAACAGAGTTAGGATCGATAATATGAAGTGTAGACTTACGCTTGCGTACGCTGCACGGTAGTCTACGAACTTCGCCTTCGGATTCGCCACGACGGATCGAGTCTACTCACGAACGGAGTAAGGCTACTAAATCCACAATCTAAATCTCTATTTTAGATTAAGAACTTGGATGGAGGGAGAGGAAATATTTCTGCAGAGCTTCGCTATGAAGAAGATGCATGCATGAATTTCATGCAAAAAGTGTAAGGAAAATGGCTACCCTTGGGTCTTATTTATAGCCCCCAAGGTAGTTATTTTAGGGTAAGTTGTTCCTTTGGAACAACTTAATTAAGGTGTACCATGATACATGGCACATTATAAGCTTAAGTTGTACCATATGCATGGTACAACATAAGCTTAAGATATTCCCCCTTTATTAGCCATATGTCGCATGCACTTATGCATATATAATGCGACTTTCCCACTCATACAGAGGTCCTCTCCGTAAGGGAACAGATTCCCTTTGCACACGACTTCGTGTGCGCGACGTTCGAGGTCCGTATTCCCTCGTACATCCCCCACAAGGGTGTACAAACGTCTTCCATATCCAACATCTCCCACTCACACTTGAGGGGATTGTAAGAGAACGTCTTTCCCTTAGTTCTTTCATCTATCATACCGAGAAATAGACCGTGCGACCGTCATGCGCGTAGAGTCTGTTGTTGTGCACTTGTTAGAGATACACAACGACCTCGAAGGTGCAAAGTTGAGTAGTTCAACGCATGCTTTACCCTAGATTATTTCTTCGCATTTCTTGTACTTTATATTCAACAATTGAATCCCATCTGGATTACAATTGGCTGGCCAGCTTTGAATCACTAAAGTCCAAATGCGAATATGAAATCAATCTTCCTCTTCTTGCGAACCTTCTGATCTTGACTTGATTCGCTTTTCTAACGTGCCCCGCCGAGCCGAATTACCATAGCCCATTAGTAACACGCTAAGATAGCGATCATCTCGCCAAATCTAAAGGAACCAATAGGAGTCCTTGAGGGTAAGAGTTAAGACCCATATGGCCTTTGAGTCTCACATAATAGCAAACACTATTGCTACTAACTCAGTGGTCGAAATGCATACGTGGTATGAACACGTATTACAACATCACTCCTTTCCCAGGGAGAGTATGTCTTAATGATGTTGTACGGATGAAAGATCAGACACCACAGTGCCTATCTTTTGAGTCCCCTTACTACTCAGGAAATATTCCCGGACTCTCATCCTGCATAAGACAGATAGGATTATAAAATCCAATGAGATCTTTTTATCCTTGTGATACAGATCTCAGATCTTTTGTAAGCATCCATATGATGCAGATCTTTCATTCGACTATCTTTGTTAAAGTCATGACTCTAAATCATTCGTCTAATGATTTTGACTTTAAACTAGTCTCATCTCTATCTTATCCATCTGATAAGATAAGGCGGTTGCTCATGTGAGAGAGCCAACCTTAATCTGTCCGACATACACACAATTCAGCTGAGATTTCAAAAAATGTACACAAACATTTCTTTAAGAAATTCATATGCAATGCTTGAAAAAGAACTTATTCTTTTATTAAATTTGATCTTTCTTAGACATGGGAATATATATTGGTACAACTCAGCTCATACGCAATTCTTGGGATGATAAGTGTTTATAAAACACATTTCTGGGGATTGCTTTCGTAAGCTGATCCTCTATCATCTCATGCGTAGATATGTACCTTATGTCTACCTTCTTGGTTTTATCATAGTCTCTTGCAAATCTGCAGTTCCTTTAAGATACTGCATTATCCTCTTAACCGCTTTCCAGTGTTCTTGCCCTGGGTTGGATTGGTAACAGCTTACCGTTTCCAACGGCAAAACAGATGTCCGGTCTCGTACACACCATAGCGTACATAAGACTATCAACTGCACTGGAATATGGAACTTTTTCCATAATTTCCTTTTCCTTTTGGTTCTTTGGACACGATTCCAGATATAAATTATCGCATATGCTTATATGAATATCAATGGACTTGCAGTCCTGCATATTAAATCGTTCTAGAACCTTCTTTATATAAATCTCCTGTGAAAGAGAAAGAAGTTTCTTCGAACGATTCCTTGAAATCTTAACTCCAAGGATATATGCGGCTTTTCCTATGCCTTTCATCTCAAATACTGATGAAAGCCAAGCCTTGATACTCATCACAAAGCCCTTGTCATTTCTGGCTATTAAAATGTCATCTACATATAGAGACATAATAACACGCTTGCTTTTAATCCTCTTGATATATACGTAGTTATCTTCATCAAGTATGGAAAATCCATTTGATAAGACAATTTCTTGAAATCGTATATACCATTGCCTCGAGGATTATTTAAGACTATATATGGACTTACGAAGTTTACAAACCTTATGTTCGTTTCCTTCTTTTACAAACCCTGTTGGTTGTTCCATATAGATCTCCTCGTCCAATTCTCCATTGAGAAAGGCAGTCTTTACATCCATCTGATGTAATTCGAGGTATAAGCAAGCTACCATTGCCAGAATCAGGCGAATCGAGGTAAAACGCACAACAGGTGAGAAGGTCTCTTCGTAGTCTATCCCTTCCTGTTGCGTAAAACCTTTCGCGACAAGGCGAGCTTTATATCTATCTATAGAGCCATCAGCCTTATGCTTGATCTTGAGAACCCATTTGTTCCCAATTGCTCTATGTCCTCTGGGTGAGTTAACTAAGTCCCAGACTTGGTTAACTTTCATGGATTTCAATTCCTCCTTCATCGCTTCCATCCATTTGTCTTTTGCAGGGCATGATGTGGCATATTTGAGATTCTTTAAGTCCTTGTTGACTCGAATTTAGATCAATTCTAATATCACTCCCACTTGAAATGTTGTTAGAATTGCTCCCACTTGGATCATTATTCCCGTATGGAATAGGATAATCGTCATTCGTATAATCCATTGGTGAAGGTTGAAAAGTATTTTCGTTTTCACCAAGAATTCTCCCACTCGAATGAGGTAATCCTTCTTGATCACAAATCTCAAATAGAGATAAGTCCTGACTTATCTCGCCCTGTCTTGGAAACTCGTTTTCCAAGAAAGTGACATCCCTCGACTCAAACTCAATTAGCACACCATTGTCTTCCTGACTAACAAAGACATAACCTTTGGAGTTTAATGCGTATCGTTTAAAGATACATTTCCTTCCCCATGGCCCAAGTTTGCCATACTTATGGGAGGAAATATGTGCGTTGAATGCACAAACTCAAGGTAAAATGTTTAAGTCAGGAGACCTTTGGTTCCACAACTCATAAGGAGTGGAGCTAACTGATTTCGAGGGTACGCGGTTTAAAATGAAAACGGTTGTCAATAATGCATCACCCCAGAAGGTGATTGGCAAGTTAGCTTGCGCCATCATTGAACGGACCATTTTTCATTAAAGTCCTATACCTCCTTTCTGCAACACCAATTTGTTGAGGAGTATAAGGCATAGTTACCTGATGTACTATGCCTTTTTCATCACAAAGTTCCTTTAAACTTGTTGATTGATATTCACCGCCCCTATCGGTTCGCATGACCTTAATCTTGCGATCTAATTGATTCTCCACTAAACTCATATAGTTTTTAAAGCAGGTTTAGTGCTTTCACTTTTGTGGGATATCAAATAGATATGACCGAATCGGGTGAAATCATCAATTAAAAGTGATGAAATAGGACTTCCCGCGTCTTGTCTTGACATTCATCAGACCACATATGTCCGAATGGATAAGCGGTAATGGAACCTTGGCCCTTGTGCCGGTTCCAAACGGCTTGCGACAAGATTTCCTTTCAAGGCAATGTTCGCAGGTCGACATTTCAACCTTTGAAACATTGGATAGAAGGCCACGTTTGGCAAGTCTATCCATACGCGTAGGTCCAATATGACCAAGCCTTGAGTGCCAACAAATTATATTAGACTCATTAGTCAAAGAATTTGTCATAAGGAAATGAGAAATCATACATTGTACTTATTACAATGAATCCTTTAAATACATAACCCAGAACCAATAAAGGAATTATTACAAAAATAGGTCCATATTACAAACATGAAGGAACCAACCATTAACCAAGACCCAATAAATTGACCACAATTTTAATATTCCTTTGAATATATGGAATGAAGAGAACATCATGAAGTAGGATAGTGCGGCCGTTGTCCAAGACAAGCTTGCGAGTCCCAACGCCTTTCACTTCAACACGTGTGTTGTTTCCTACATTGATCCACTTCATTCCTTGAGTATCCGGTGATACTCCACGAAGGACCGTCTGTCCTTTGCTATGTGGTCGGTGGCACCTGAATCAATTATCCCAAAATGGATTAGATTCCACAAGAAATAGTGAACTAGAAACACATATGTAACTAGTATTACAAGTTACCTCGTCACTTCCACTCGTACACGAACGAGCATAGTGACCGAGCTTGTTGCATTTGAAGCACTTGATCCTTTTCAAGTCTTTCTTCTTGTGCCATTTCTTGTGTCCACCCTTATGTTTGGGTTCCTTTGTAGACTCAGGTTGCTTATTACGTTCATTAGAAGACTTCGAACGATCTTTACGTTTCTTTCCCCCGTGTGAGGAACTAGCAACCATGTGCACTTCTGCACCTGGCTTGGCAGCCGCAAGCCGCTCTTCCTCTAATTCGAGGTGCTTGGAAACATCGTTGAAGGTCTTGATGCTCTCATTATGAGTGAGATGCATCTTCATCTGATCCCACCCATTTGGTAGGGAACGTATGACTGCTTGGATTTGTTGCTCATCCGTGAGCACATGACCTGCGTCCTTTAACTCTGATATAAGGTTCGCCATATGTCGCAGATGTTTCCCCATGGAATGATCTGGACGTTTCTTATATGTATCGAACTTTATAGTTAAGGCGCGAAGTTTGGACACCGATGTGCCACCGAACTTCTCCTCTAGCTTGGACCATATGTCCATGGCTAGGTCATGTTCTCGGAAGATGCGCATTATGTCATCAGCCATACTGCTTAATAACGTAATGCGTGTTATCTTATTCTTCCGAGACCAAGCATCAAAAGCTTCCTTGTCTCTTCGGTGTTGGGCCGTAGTGCCCAACTCGGGTTCAATCATTACGTTCTTTAGAGTTTCGAGCACTTCTTGCTCCTCTAAAACGTATTGTATCTTAATGGACCAAAGTTTGTAATTATCGCCGTTGAGTTTTTCACCTTTGTTTAACTCAGCGACGATATTCTTTGAAGCGGAAGACATTTTACTTTTAAAATGCTGCAAAAGACACAAAACCGAAGGTTCGATCAAAAACATTGCATAAAAAATTCTTAAAATATAACTCCCACTTGAAATGATAATAGAATATCCCATTTGGATAGTTCTAAAATTCAAAACCCACTTGGAATTATATTATATTTGATAAGTTACTTTCGAAAAATATTGAAGATGTTGTTCTAGAATCGAAAAGGTCTCTATGATTCCAATCACCATCTAGAACAACTTTCAATATTCCCCCATCACTTATCAAACAATAGTACTCTTATAGTACTAGCAGCGGAAAATGAGCATTTGATAAGTTACTTTCGAAAAATATTGAAGATGTTACTCTAGAATTGGAAAGGTCACTATGTTTCCAATTACCATCTAGAGTAATTTTCAATATTTCTCCCTCACTTTATCAAATGTTAGTACTCTTATAGTACTTTGCAGCGGAAAAGCGTTTTTGAAAACGTATTTTTCAAAACGAATTTAAAAATACATTGGCTAATCTCCGTAGAGTAGAGCACAATGACTTGGCTAATCTCTCATGAAGTAGAGCACTAAGGCTAATCTTCAAGGAGTAGAGCACTATTTCATAAGTACATTGGCTAATCTCCGTAGAGTAGAGCACAATGACTTGGCTAATCTCGCATGAAGTAGAGCACTATGGCTAGTCTTCAAGGAGTAGAGCCCAATGAAAAACTTCATTAAAACGTTAGTCCCGTATGAACTAGTCGGCACTGTGGTTAGCCCCGTATGGGCTAATCGACACATTCGAGTTTGACCAATGCCCTTTGTCACCCCGTATAGGTCAGTTGACAAATTTGCAGTCGACCCAGACCTTCTGCCAGATTGGTCGACCAAAAACACAAAATTGGTCGACCAATTTTCCGGACTGCAACTTCTTCCCGGCCAGGGCAGAGGCCCTGGCCGGGGCTTGGCCAAAGGGCCGGCCAGGGCCTCTGCCCTGACCGGCCAGGGGCCCTGGCCCCCTTGGACAGGGCCTCTGCCCTGACCGGCCAGGGGCCCTGGCCCCCTTGGACAGGGCCGGCCAGGCCACTGGCCGGGGCCAGGGCTCCTGCCCTGGCCTCGGCCAGGCCTTGGCCTGAGGCCAGGGCGGCCAGGCCCCTGGCCTGAGGCCAGGGCGCCGCCCTGGCCTCTGCCAGGGCGGCCTGGCCGCTGGCCGGGGCCAGGGCTCCTGCCCTGGCCTCGGCCAGGCCCTGGCCTGAGGCCAGGGCGCCGGCCCTGGCCTCTGCCAGGGCCGGCAGGCCGGTCCTGGCCACTGCCAGGGCCGGCCTGGCCCTGGCAGTGGCCAGGGCACCGGCCCTGGCCTCTGCCAGGGCCGGCCTGGCCGGCAGGCCTTGGCCAAGGCCGGCCACTGCCGGCCTGGCCATGGCCGGCCATGGCTTGGCCATGGCCGGCCATGGCCAAGGCCATTCGGCGTTGGCCGGCCATGGCCCCTTTGGCCATGGCCAGCCACCCCCTTTGAATGGGGTTGCCGCACACTCTCCTCCCCCTTGATGGGGTGGTCGCCGGTGGTTATTAGCCGTAGCCAACCCCCTCCGCTCGTGGAGGGGGGATGCATGGCATGCATAGCCCATTTGGCCATGGTGCACATGCACCAAATTTCCTCTTACCCGATGGAAGTAACTACCATCATCTTCCTCGATGAAGCACCCGTTCGTCGATGAAGCACCCGTTCGTCGAGAAATTAGTTATTTCCTAATGGCCGTGTGCCAAAAATGAAAAA